>CM017190.1:4650938-4843438 GCA_004837865.1 Musa balbisiana
AAACTTAAACTCCCCTTATTTGAATTCGAGAAATAAAGAGTAGAATTATGCCTTTATTGTATTATGTTTTTGGGATATTTTGGTCCCTTTATCATCAATGAAAAGAGAAATATATTATGTTGTATGGATTGTAATGTTCTTGTTGGCTCCAATGATCATCAAGATTATATTATGTTATCTATATTCTAATATATTTCATCTAAGGTTTTCTCTCGAATGAGTCTAATATTACTGTTCTAAAATCTCTCTTATCTCTTAGTCACTAAATGCTTTTGATGTCCTTTGTTTTATGTTATAGATCTGTAATTCTACGTTATATATCCTTAATTCTTGTCGGCACAGTTTATGTTTGCTTCTTCTGGCGGTGCGATGATCTGCGTGCTCTTCGTCTTCATGTCGAAGGCGACGACGTTAAGCCCTAATTGCTTCGCCCAAAACACGATCTCACCGCAGACAACCAAGTGCACGAAGTCTAGCTTGTAGTCTTTTGTGACCTCGTCGTCGTCGTTCAAGAAGCTCACCGCGATGCTGCCAAATAAACACTTGCTACTAGGGACGAGAAATGACGTTGAGTCCCATGAGCTGCGTTGTAGACACACAACCCATCACCCAAGACGAAGACGAGGCCACCGGCTTGTCACGAACGATCGTCGTGCACCCGCAACAACTTCGTTCAACGATCCGTTCGTCGCTCTCATCTACATGTACAAATGTTTTGCAGCATGTTTTGCCTTGATTTTGAGTCATTTTGCTTGTAAAAATGTAAGTTTGAATAAGTTACAGCGCTACAAAGTGATCGCTCACCGAACTGAGCAAAATAGTCCCAAAATAGCTCCATTTTCATGTGCCACGGGCTACTTTTCGCAGTCCGCCTTCGCTCACCAAAACGTCAGCTATCTCAGTCCCTTAGAACCCCCTGAGTGGCACCGAGCTGGATGGAGCTTCGGTATAGTGTCGGGCGTTGAATAACCTTTCGCAAGTTCGCACGTTACCTTGACGGGAACTTGTTGTCGCGCCCGACACCCGGTGAGCAGCTGTTTGTGAATTTGCAGCTGTTCGTTCAACCCTCTAAAGTCCTTGTTTTCCCTCTCTCCCTCTTTTCTCTTGTGCACGCAAGGTGCTCGCTGAATTACTTGTAAAGCTTCCCCTTTTCGCGAGACATCGGGATTTGTTCATCGCTTGTTCTTTCGAACTAATCAATTTTCTCTTTTACAGGTCCTTCGGGACCTGCAAGAGGTTGCAAGTGAGCTGATCTTTACGGAGCAATATCTCAAGGGCGAAGCGCGACTTAAGTAACGCAAGCTAAGTTCACGTCTTGGCCACAAGGGTGCCTCACGCCTTAGGCAATTCCAACTAAGACCGTGACAAGCTGCCGCGAGGATTGTGGCTCGTCTCTTGAACATGAACAATGCTGCTTTCGGGTACCTCGACGTAGGGGTCAATGAGGAGGAGGGATGTGCACGCACCATAGCACTGGATGAAGAAGCAAGCGTTGCTGTGTCATGATTATGGAAGGAGGAAATGAGTAGAGCTTGCAGAAGGTATTGCTGACGGAGTGAAGCCTAAAGAAGGTCTTTGCCGGGAGGTTAGGAGAGGATCTCTGTGAGCACATCATCGGGAAGGGGACAACTGCTGCTTCCCAGCTTCTTGGGACCAACAAGGTCGATGCTACGCGTGCTGTTGAGCATATCGACCACTACAGTGATGGGAGATTTGAAAGACCACAGGTGTCCATTAAACAGAGAATTAAGAAGGAAGGAGATTTGGAAGGGAAGAAGGAAAAAGGTATCGAACTCAAAGTATCCAAATTGAAATAGAGAAATGTTTGAGATCCAATTATTGTTACAATAGAATTCTTGTCAATCCCAGAAGCAGAGAGAAAAAAGAGGGAAGAGGAAAAGATCTTCTTCAGATTTCATCCAACAGCTCCTCTTGCTCACCGCATGGCCGAAGTGTATTAGAGTAAGGGATCAACTTGGCGAAATGGATTTCCGACGATGCCAGTTTCTTGAGCTCTCCATCCTTTATATTATAGCTGTATGCCTCGGTAAGTATGGTGAAAACAAGTAACGTCGTCGTCGCCACCTCGCTCAGCATGATGGAGCTCACGTAGGAGGGTTCCCTGAACCCAATCTGGCCCAAGCTCACCTCATGCGCCTTCACCCATCCTGGCGGACCGTCGTTTGTCTTCCTCAGCAGCCACAATACGAACACCCAAGTATACATGTCGTAATGGATTAGGCACAGCGACTTCCCCTCCCACTTGCCTATTCCGATCGTATCGAAGTAGACGACGGCAGCTTCTTTTGGTAGAGGGATGATTTGCGTGCGCTCCTTCCTCACATCGAAGGCGACGACATATTGGTCGACCCTCTCGTATGATTCCGAATGTGACGATGCCCAGAACACGATGTTGTCGCAGACCACCGGGTGCTTCAAATCTAGTTCCTTCCCACCGAAGTCGAGTTCCTTGTCCATCGTCCACACCCTCGCAAACGAGTCATAGACCCGACAGTGGTGCAACGAGCTCCGTGCTGGGGTCCGTGAAACGTAGACCAATTTGTAGTCTTTCGTCACCTCATCTCCATCGTTCATGAATATCACCGCGATGCCGCTCCGTGTACAATACTTGCCCGGCGGGGAAGGCAGCCGGCACCGAGTCCCACGGGCCGGGTTGTAGACACATAAGGCACCATTTTTCCTATGCAAGACAAAGACGAGGCCACCAGCTGACCCAAGGATTATGGCGTTGGTGTAGCATAAGAATTCGAGGCTTTTTCTGGGCACGCCGGCATAGGGGTCAATGAGGAAGAAGGGCCCAGAGATGTTGCGACGGTGGAGGAAGAAGCCGGAGATGACATTGTTGTGGCATGACTGCGAAAGGAGGAAATGAGAATCATATGAGAGCTGGCGAAAGGTCTTGCACACAGAGAGGAGCCTAAAGAAGGTCTTTGCTGGGAGGTAGGAGAGGATCTCTGCGAGCAAGTCGTCGGGAAGGGGACGACCGCTACTTCCCAACTTCTTCGGACCAACGAGGTCGACGTTACGAGTGGTATTGAGCGTACCGCCCATTCCAACGATCAGAGATCTGAAAGAGTACGATTGTCCATTATATAGAGAAGTAAGAGGAAGGAGATTTGTGAGCGAAGGACGAGAAGGACGACGACTCTTAAAGTGAGAAGATATCGAACTCTCCTTATCTGAAACATAGAAATGTTTCGAGGACCGATTGTCATATTTATGGACTCTTTCCATGAAATTTATATATATATATATATATATATATATATATATATATATATATATATATATATATATATATATATATATATATATATATATATATATATATATATATATATATATATATATATATATATATATATATATATATATATATATATATATATATATATATATATATATATATATATATATATATATATATATATATATATATATATATATATATATATATATATATATATATATATATATATATATATATATATATATATATATATATATATATATATATATATATATATATATATATATATATATATATATATATATATATATATATATATATATATATATATATATATATATATATATATATATATATATATATATATATATATATATATATATATATATATATATATATATATATATATATATATATATATATATATATATATATATATATATATATATATATATATATATATATATATATATATATATATATATATATATATATCATATTTATTGTATTACAATAAAGTGAAAAACATATCATGCTTCATATATTTTTATGAAAATGACAACAAGTAATTACATTTAATATTACCATTTCAGACATCATATGAAAATAGTAGTTAATTATTAGATTTGATTTAATGTGATCCTTCTAAGCACTCCCCACATTTTCCATGACATCTAACTTGCCGATTAAATGATAAAATGGATTTGAATTTAGAGCCTTAGTGATCACTAAGATCAACAGATAGTGAAACGATCAATACATTGATCACATTGCCTCGGATCACTACTTTTTCCTAATTCAAATAAAGAAAATGATCAATCGAAAAGAAGCCATTTTAAGTTGAGAATACTCAACCGAGGGATTACTTCACTACTAATTTTGAATGTTTAAGGTTATTGTTAATAAATGGAATTGCTATTTTTTAAGGGCTCGAGAAAATTAAAGAATTCCAAGTTAAGAATGCTAATATTAGCCTTAATTCATTCATATGCTTGCATCATTCTTTCATAGCGAGCATTCATCTTATTTTACAAGAGACCTACGAAATCAATATTAAGATAATACTGATGTGTGAGAGATTTAACAAGACCTAAAAATAAGGAATAAACTAAATTAGTTGGGTGTTGTGTGTTGAGTTAAATTTGGGTGTCCAATATATTGTAGATTAATCATGATTGAGTTGATATTAAGATAATAATGATATGTGAGAGGTTAAAAATGAAGTAAGGAACAAACAGTTTGAGTGTTGGGTTAAATCGAGTGTCCAATACAATATATATCATTATCATTATAATTTTAGATTATTAACGTCAATGATATAAATAATGGAAAAAAGGGTGAGAACTGTTTGTGCATTCATTTTAAGTATAATGCATAAATCTTCATCTCTCTCATAAATCTCAGCAAGTCCATACACATATATCTTTGTGCATTTCTCTATAAAAGATTAATCCAAGGAAATCACTAAGAGCTTGATATAATGTAATTATAATGCTGTAGAAGCAGAATCTGGAAAACTAATAAAAAGAATAGAAGATAAAAATAATTATTGAAGAAGATTTATTAAAAAGGTGAAGTAGCTTGAATGCATTAACATGTCCCTTTCCTATTTATACAAATATACAGATTAGGAGGGAGGATTTTCCTCAACAGAATAGATAAGATTTTCTCGTATAGTTGGAGAAATCTTATCTTCTATCAGAAACAGTTTCTTAAGATCGTTTCCAACAGCTCTTCTCGGTCACCGCATGGTCGAAGCGTATTAGAGTAAGGGATGAACTTGTGGGAATAAGGGAATCCCCAGCAATCCTGCCACTCGAGTGCTCCTCCATCCTTCATATTGTAACTGTACATCGAGTCGTATGTGATGAAAACCAGTAGCGTGGTCGTCGCCACCTCAATCAGTTTGACGTAGTTCACAAAACACGGTTCTCCCGTGAACCCCATCTGGGCCAAGCTTATCTCATGCATCTTCACCCATTCTAGCGCACCGTCGCTTGCCTTCTTCTTCAATGGCCACAGACCGATCACCCCAGAAAATGAGCTGTAATGGATCAGGCACAACGACTTCCCCTCCCACTTGGCTATTCCGAAAATTGCAAAGAAGTCGATGACTGTTTCACTCGGCAGAGGGATGACTTGTGTGCACTCCTCCCTCACATCGAAGGTGACGACATACGGGCCAATCCTCGCGTACGACTTCAAGTCCGATGATAACCAGAACACGGCGTCGCCGCATACCACCGGCTCCTCCAAGTCTAGTTGCTGATGCCCCAAGTCGAGCTCCTTATCCATCGTCCACGCCCTAGCAACTGAGTCATAGACCCGACAGTGGTGCGATATGCTCAATCCCCAGGTTTGTGTGACGTAGACCAACTTGTAGTCTTTCATCACCCCATCTTCGTCGTTCATGAATCTCACTGCGATACCCCCCGGGGTACACTCGCCCGGCGGGGCAGGGAGCCAGCATCGAGTCCCACGGGCCGGGTTGTAGACACATATACCGGTGGTGGTAGCATCGGACCTTTCATATTTCTGATTCAACACGAAGATAAGGCCACCAGCTGACCCGAGGATGATAGATTTCATACTGACTATAAATTCAAGGCTACTTCTAGACACACCAGCGTAGGGGTCAATGAGGATTATGGACTTCAAGATGTTGTCATTATGGACAATAAAGCCGGAGATGGTGTTGTTGTAGTATGATTGCAAAAATAGGAAATGAGAATCCAACGAGAGCTGGCGGAAGGTCTTGCAAACCGGGAGGAGCTTGAAGAATGCCTTCGTCGGAAGGAAGGATATGATCTTTGCGAGCACATCATCTGGAAGGGGACAACACCTGTTTTCGAGCTTCTTTAGACCAACAAGATCAACACTACAGGTGTTCTTGAGCGTGTCAACCATTATAACGATGGAAGATTTGAAGAACTATGACTCTGTTATATATGGAGGAGTAATATAGAGGGAGATATGTAAAGGGAGAATGATTAGAAATCTCAGAGGGAGAAGGAATCCTCAATTTCAATTGAAAATGAAAAAAATGGTTGGAGGACTGACTAGTTTCCATAAAGGGTTATTTTTCTAAAAAGACCTTTTTCTTTGTTTCCTTTTCCACTTAGTGCCCTAATATTAATTTTTTTTCCTTTGAAACTTCTATTTTTCAAAATTATAAAGTGTCTATCTCTCCCTTTTCAAATATATTCAATTGAATAAACTAATTAAACCGATTAACTAATCCAAAAGTTAGACCATTACAAAATGAAAATATCCAAAAATAAATAATATTAATATATATTAATATAATAATTATAAAATTTTCTTTAACTTATAAATAAAATATTTTAAAAATCAAAATAAAAATTATAATATTGAATTGAAAGTAAAATAAAACATAATAAATTTATTTATATATTAAATAAATAATAATATAATCTACAAGTTTTTCATTTTAAATAAAACCTCAAAAATATTTACAAAGACCTAAATCATCTTTTTTTTTTTCATATTTTAAGTCTTAAATAGGTACTTTTACTAATTTCAATCATGAAAATGTTGAATTTGTGTCACTTAAAGATTGAAATCTGTAAAACTACTTATTTTAAAAGTGTTAAAAATAGAAAAAAGATCATTTAGATATTTGCAAGTCATTTCCATGGCTTTTTAAAATTTGAAAACTTTTGAAAAAAGTAAGAGATGAATTGTACTATTTTTTAAAAAGGGTTGGGTTAGACTATTTTTGAATAGGATACTAAGGTAATATAATCTTATTAAAAAATAGTGTAACTCAGGTCATCAAAATATTTTTCTCATAATTTAAGAAAACCTCGATATTCAAGCAGTTTGTTTGCCTTAGTAGTTGTAAGTTCATCTTAAATTAGATAAACAGTGATGACATATAGGTTAAAATACCTTTGAATTGATAATATATTGATTTATTATAAAATTTATCTTTAAAATATAATGATATGTAGTACATAAAATTATATATCAGTCATATGTAACATATTCATAATAGTCAGATAACAAAAATATACATCAATTCGATTATGTACTCGTCTAACAATGGATAAAGAGACATACTCCACGAAATTAATTTCTCCTAATAATGGATGGAGAGAGCCCATATCACACTCCCAATAGTTAATGAAATGATATCTCCTACTCACCCAAATGGAGACACGTTTCTCCTAATAGTGGATGGAGGAATCATTTAACCATCTTATCTAATGACCTGCTAATCTCTGAAGGGAATTGCTCTACCTATCCTTGGTAGGAATACATAGCCGACCATGATAATTTATTTATATTAATCTATTCATTTATGTATGCATGTAAGAAGTAGTATTAATATTATGAGAAACTATGCTTGATGCATGACCTTCTAAACTTTATCTATTAGTGGCTCTGTACTATAATAGATTCATAGCTCATTTTACATATAGCATTTCTAATATGGACCAACAAGTATAGTCACATATACTACATGATAACAATCACATCAATATCATTATTTAATCTAAATAATAATAATTATTTCTAAATGATACATTTAGATAAAATATTTAAGTTTATCAAATCATAAGAACATGAGATATTAATCTCTCAATAGTCCTTAATCAACTAGAATCCTAATTGGAATAGGCAAATTTACTTGAATCAGGCAAATTTACTTGAATCAAGCTCAATTCAATTAAGACCGAATGGAATCAACCTTAAATCCTTATAGAACTAGTTTAGAATCATTAATCTAACTTGGATTTATTTAATTTCAATTAGGCTAAGTAGGTTTGAACTAATCGAGTTAGAACGAAATCACCATAACTAACTTGAATCAATTAAACTTGTTTAATTCAATCAACTAATGAGCTGAAACCAATAAAAGGAGAGGAAATCGAATAATATCGCATAATGCTAGCCCAGATCGAATTGACCCACTTGAGTCTCATATGGGTCAGGTGCAACATGCATGCATGTCCTCAATAGCAGATTGGGTTGAGATACAATAGGTTGGATAGCTTCATAAGCTGGGCTTAGCTTATGAAGCTATCCAACAATGAAAAGGCATAGCTTCATAAGCTGGGTTGAGCCTCACTCATGAGTTGGGCAACCTCACTATCGAACTAGGCTACACCTAGCTTACAATTGAGTCATGCTTAGCTATATGGGTTAGGCTTTGCTTGAGCACATGAGCTGACTCATGTTACATGAGTTGTATTATACTCAACTACTTGGGCTGGGTTATACATAGCCACATAAATTATATCGTACCTAGTGGGCGAGGTTATGCCTAACTAAATAAATTGAATTGTACATAACCACATGAGTTGAGTCATGCATGACCATATAAGTTTGGTCATACCTAACCATATAATTTAAGTCATGCCTAACTATTAGGAAATCTAGGGCAGCATCACATGCAGAAGAATAGAAAATAAAATATCAAAATTTCTCATAGAAAAATAAGGTTTTATAATTGTTCAAAGATTAGTGCACAAAAACTCGCAAAACCAAAAAATCACGTGTGTTAAGAGATCCATGTTACATAGGAAGATTATATATCCCTGAAAACCTGCATATCTATGCGAGAGGATGAAGGAGGTCAACTATTCTCCTCTCTAGCGATGATCTATATGTAAGGGCTATAAAGACGTTCCTCAAATCGTTGTACAAACCTCATTTCCACATGCACCACGAGATTAAAAAGGGGACGACCCTTCTTGCTATCCACACGCCTTAAACAAGGGCTGTTGGCTAAGGAGGAGAGGGAGAGAGAAGAATATGAGGTGGTAGCCAAAAGGGTCTAGCCTATGACCCATTGATTCCTTGATATTTATAGAGACTTCTTATCAACTTAACCATAATGGATCCTGCCATATGTATTGGATCTCCATCCAACTACCAAAACCTCTTATATTAGTGGATCTCTACCCAATAATTTTCCATTTGCTTTTATTGGATCTCATTCATATTTCAAAAGGTTATTGGATATCCAAAAAAACAAGGACTCTATTGGATATCTCATATATGAACCTTTACTCATCGCAATACCTACTATATGTGTATAACTCTCTAGGCTCAATATCGAGCTAACCGTGAGTTATATCTGTTAGAACTCCTTCTGACTTAGTAAATTATTTTCTCTATAATAATTCACTCAACTCATTGACTATGGGAGTATTAAGCCACTACGTCGTAGTCATCAGATAATACAAGGGAAACCAATCCATTGGATCTGTCTGTCCTTAGTTACCATATATCTATAGTCCCTTATCCATCTAATATCCCAGAGACTATATACCGGGCATGGTACTGTCAGACATTCTTTATGAAATTGTTAAGCTTGCTCGGTTCGATGACTCCTTGCCACTTGTTCAGTCCATTAAACTTTATGAAATTGTTATATTGAGATAACATTCTTTAATATGTGTAACTGTTACATATGATTCTCCCTTTAGATAACTAGGACTTATCCCTCCTTGTTTTCTATCATATTTGAGAGGCTTTCCACTTCGCATCATTTCCTCTAAAAGTTTCAAAGACCATGATCCCTTTCGACTATTCTACTTTGTTGAACAAATTATACAATATTCCACCTCCATGAATATACTTGCTAGATTATGACTTTTCGTTAATATAGACTCTGTCATGTTTATCAAGGCCTAATAATATGTTAAACTTATTATACACTTTAACTTTTTATGGATGTATCATTCCCATCATAATGAGAAAGATTCAATGCTCTATGACTTGAGTTATAATCACCTTGGGACAGCTATGAATAGTCAATCGTTCACATACAAGCCCTTGCATGAGTATCAAATTCTTCGAGTTAGCAATTTCCCTCACCTATGTGAGTTTTAAATAACTCTTTCAATCATCGAGCAATCAGTTTCTTCTTACATGATCTCATCTGTCAAGTGCTCTACTTGCCTTGAGTATCATCAATATTGATTGCCAACATTGAGTTGTCGTTCAAACTCAACCATCTCTATCTTTGTATACTACGTGTTATTTTCAACTCCCTTCTCTTCATGGTGCCTCTTGCATGAAAGATTGATCATTCATCTGAATACTAATGTCGGATGCTCACTCCTCTTAGTAACTTTTTTTTTTATATCTCAACGCTCGTTTCCCTCGTACCACTTTATTTTTCAATCATATATATATATATATATATATATATATATTCCTTATCATGAATCCGTATGCTTGTGGTGACAAAATAAATATGAATCCGGTTTGTGCATCGCTTTCAAGAGTTAAGTATGTCGATTTTTGTAGTTCCTAATCATTAAATAAAAAATACAATATAATCAAATTGAATTCAAGATGAAGGTTTTTCGACCTATAATTCAAGAATCCAAAAACTTAAACTAACGAGATTCAACATACTTTCCAACTTACACAAAAAAGAAAAACCAAATTAGGCTTGACGTATGAATGAATCACTGCCAAGTGAATCATACAAGTCAATTACGGAGAAGGAACTAAAGAAATGTATTTTCAGACTCATGATTTAAATTGATGTCATAATGAAGATCTTAATTAGATAACAAAAAAAAATTCCAAAGACAAACTCTAAGATCAATGAATATATTTTAAACTTGTGATTTGATTTGATAATGATGATCTTGACTGATCACAAAAAGATCTCAAAAGACTTAAGCTGATAAGACATGACTCAATATATATCATATTCTAAAAATAAATACCAGTATGGTATTTGAAAGCGTGCATCTGCATAGGGTGTTTATGCATCAAATTAGTGTGCATTTGGCTTACCATTGGATTTCAAGAGTAGATAAAGAAGATGTGTGTGCATCACATTATAATCAGATTGGCTTCTCAATGGGAATTCAACTGCAACACGACAGAGTCGATCGGGTCCATGAAGCCGAAAGCTGCATTATTAGACCTGGTAAATTTATTCTGGTCACCTCCACTGATTCCACCAAGCTTTCGCATCTGTCTTTATGGTGTGGCCTTGCCGAAAAAGATTCATAAAGAAGCTTTTGGTGCGAGGAAGGAAACCCTACCAACAGGAAGTGGTCACCCATAGCGTCGCCATTTCGCTTTTCTTGCCTTGGTCAAGATAATTTGACTGACTGGTTGATGTTTACTGAAGAAGAAACGATGAGATTTATAGTTAAAGCTTATTAATATATTATATTTTTTTGAATAATCAAAGTTTTTGATAAGATCAGATCTTCATTTCAATCAAAATCTTATCATCAACCAATCGTTTTAGCCGTGGAAAATAAGCGAATAAAAAGATTCAAGTTTGAAGGATAAAAATTCCTCCAAAAACTATAGAGTTTATTTATTCTAACATAACATAAATGGTCAACCAATTAATTACAGAATTTTTCTTCCTGTAATACATGTGAGATTTTATAATCATTCATAACATGCATTAGATGTAAAGAACTCAATGAAGACTACCCCATAAACCAAACATAACCCTCCGAAAACCATCTAACATTTGAAAATTATGATCAGAGCATATCTGTTTGAGGTGCTCTTATGAAAATTATAATCAGAGCATCTCTGTATGAGATGCTCTTATGGATTCCTCCTTAAATTTATGATGAACAAAGCATTTTCAGTCATATTTTGCAAGCATTAGTTTATCCCCACCAATAATTAATTACAGACCATCTGGTGCTCAGTGGATGAAGAACATCTTTAAAGTTGTCAACAGCACTTTATTTATGTCATTTGTGTGTGTGAGAGAGAGAGAGAGAGAAAGACAGAGCTGTTTCCCTCGTATTATTATCCATCCCCACTAATAATCAATTGCAGGCCATTTGGTGCTGGGTGGAATAGAGAACATCTTCTTTAAAGCTGCAAAATATTCTACAGATGGTGAGAGAGATGAGACAACCCAGGAAGCATATTTCCATGTGCAGTTCACATCACTCATCCCTCACCCAGTCCATTGAAAAATACTTGGAACAGCAAAACAAATTGATCCACAAGGGACCATTTGGTACTAATTGGCTTCACCTAACCAATGATTTCTTCCTCTCCTCACATAAAAAAATTATCTGCCATCTGTCACAATGATTTGTAACCCCCTCCCTCACAATATAATATCCCCCTCCTGTTTGCATCATTTCTGGTGCTCTCTGCTTCAGCAGCAGAAGACTTTTCACATGCATCAATGGAGTGTGGCCAAAAGCTTAGAGGAAGCTTCCTCGCAATCGGAGGGCAGTCAAAGGAGAGCGCTCGTCTTTTACGTGAACGTAGAATACCACGTCGTCGCCTGCATGCAGCAGAGGCGGGCTTTAACCACGTCCGTCCGTCCGTCGAATGAATCACGATAGATCTAATGATTCCACATCGCACGATACGTGGACGTCGATGTCCCGTTCAAACATGTAACACGTGGGACTTTCAAGTTGGATTTAACTCTCCAATACATTTATTTATGCATCCAATTTCTGAATTCAGATAAATTATCCCATGTAACGCGACGCGTATTGAATGATATTTAAATCCCATATAGCTGTAAAGTAGTCATATATTATTATGAGCTGGTCGTGACGTGTATCAAATATTATCACCTTAGGTTCGAAGGATCACGCGGCTACCGTTTCCTCTCCACGGTTACTTCCTATTGACTTGTCTATTGCGGTCTTTGGGCCTTTGGCCTTTATATGCTTCGTCTCTCCTCCTTTGTCGTCCAATCCCCTCGCACTCTCCGACTCTGTTTAGCTCTCGCATCTGCTCGCGGCTTCCATGGAGTTCTCCGGCGCTGGTCTCCGCCTGCTTGTGGCTTCGCTGGCCCTGCTCTTCGTCACCTCCTCCGCCCAGGCCCCCGGCCCCGCCCCCCTCGCACCTCCCACCCCCACCCCTACCCCCACCCCCGCTCCCGTTCCCGCTCCAGCCACCGCTCCCCCCACCCCGGCGCCTACGCCCGCCCCCACCGTCGCGCCTCCCACCCCGGCTCCGGCTCCGGTCGCCCCCACCCCAGCGCCGTCCCCTAAGGCCGCCTCCCCGGCACCGGAAGCTGCTTCCCCCGCCCCCGAGGCACCCGTCTCCTCCCCTCCCTCTCCCCCTCCCCCCGGTGAGTCGCCGACCGAGGAGCCCAGCCCGCCAACCACCAATACCGCTGCCGGGATCCGCTCAGCAGGATGGATCTCCGCCGCCGTGGCCGTCGCGGCCGTGGTGTACGCGTTCTAGGCCCTGGAAACAATGTCCGCCGCGGATTCCTCGTCGAGTGACGCACGAGGAGTCGGCACAAGTTCGCGACTCTCTCTTTCCCAATTTAACTTCTTGGTGTTATATTGTGGCGTTTCTTGTTTTCTTTTCCTTTCTTTCTCCTCTCACTCCGTGTGCTTTTTCTGGATATTCTTCTTCTTCTTCTTCTTTTTCTTCTGTAAACTGATCTAAGAATGGCTTCTCGTTACTGTGTGTGTGATAATTAATATATCATTGTGGTGAATTCTTTCGTCATAATTCGCATTCTGTCTTCTGCAATTACATACCGTCGGAACGGCAACACTGGAAATTGGACTCGATCAAGAGAAAAAAAAATGTAGACAAAATGTTCCCCAAGTCTTCGGTTATTATAAGAGCTTGAGAAACAGAGATAGAAAGAAGGCATGAATGGTAAATAGTGACTACAATGGACGAGCCATATGAGTGCATGTCCCCTGCACACGTTTGCGTCCCCTAACAATCCATTTGTTCCCAGCAATCAATCCAAGAAAGCTTCGCCCTACAAATAACGCAGTGTATTCCAGCCACGTTCTCCCACTTCAGTTGTTCTCTGCGTATTGATCTTTGCGTCAGCCTGTGGTTCCATTTTGGGGCGCTTTTCCTTTCTATCTCTTCATCATCGAGAGACAGAGGAAACAGGAGCCATTCCTGGGTTGAGATTATGATTCTTGCTACCAATACTAAATTATTCATGCAATACATCTGAAAGAGACAGTGAAGAAGGGCTTCACATTAATTGGGAAGTCCCAACCAAACAGGAGACTGCATCTCATCTGACACCCACAAGTCAACAGATATTTCCTATAAGTAAGTAATCTTTAGTTCTATCATGAGCTTGCGACCATGCGTTGATTCGAGACTTGGATCACGTTCATTGAGAGGGACAGGAAATCATATTTGCAGACATAGGTTGAAGAGTTATATCACTCACCATGTTGAGTTGAATTTTGTATGATGCTTCTTGTGGCTTTACTTAAAAGAGCAACGAATACAATAGTCTTTCTAATCACCAAATAAAGTTTAAGGTTTTAGATAAGACAGCTTCACTTGGTTGAGGACTAATTAAGAAATCATTCTAGAAGAGGAGGTTAGCATTGAGTTTATGTTTGATTATAACATCTTGTCACTAATCTTTCATAAAGCCTTCATGTAGTAATCCAATCACTGTGTGGATAAAACTACTATTTGATGGGCCTAATCTCATAGCTAAGACACTTATCAGCCTATATTAATTAGATGGATCAAGGCATTTGGTTCCCAACGTGTGATCGTTCTTGTCTTCTATTATTTGATCGAAATAGTTTTGAATTGAATCAAATTAATTTGTGCACAAGTGATAATACAATTCTAACATTGTGATCAGTGAGGGTATTGTATTGGAGTTGTGTTGTTCTTTTGAGTTATAGGAGGAATTAATGAGTCAAAATACCATTAGGAGGCACACATAGGCATCCAATTCTATTAATTACGATCTGCAGGTAAATTGCCAAAGGAAAATTCAACATTGCTATATAAATCACATTAATATTATATGATAAAACAAATATATCTCTTCTTTCTTTTCCAAAGTGCAACAAGGTTTGTGTGTGTGCAGTGAAAGCAGGAGTTCACTGGATATGGAGATAATGAGAGAGATTAGAACGTATAGATCCTTTGATGAGTAGAATGACTGCATTTTTCTCCCCCCACCTAAAAAGAGAATGAGAGAGAAAGAGAGAGAGTCTGCTCTGATGTAGCAGGTTTAGTTATCGGTCTCCTCTTAATCCTGATATTGTCAAAAGAGTCTGTTCTGACGTAGTAGGTTTGGTTATCGGTCTCCTCTTAATCCTGATACTGTCAAACGGAGTAGGCCAACCACCTCCATTTCTGCCTCCCAACTACTGGTTGACAATTTCAGCTATGTAGCTAAACCATGGATGTGATGAGCTTTGTCACTGCGTCCAGAGGACTTTCTCCTTTCTTGGAGTAGAGTTGGTAATTTGTTGGTCTGTCACATTAATCGGATGTCCACACAATGGCATGGAGAGAGAGAGAGGGGGGGGGGAGAAAGAGAGAATAGCTTGGGAACAGGGCAAGGTGATTAATGGTCAACAACACAAAGGAAAGGCAGCTATCTGATGGATGATGCCATTCTATCTACTTTGTCTGTCTATTGTTCTTTAAGCACAATTCTTGTGAATACATCATTTTTAGTTCATTTGCACACTTCCTCATGGGAAAGCTTCCCTTGAATTTGTTGCCTGTCAGCACTCGAGCAATTCCAGTTGTTGCCTATAACTTTGCAAGGTAATAGCGAACTCAATGTTGATTTTGATGTCATCTTTTCTGGATTAATTTGATGTTCTATCTTATTTCTTCTCTTTTGTTTGCTTTCTTCTTCTCTGAAAATGCCACCAGAGGCTATATAGTAAGATCGGGTCCCTGTTTTTATTGGGGAAAGCAGCTCATGTACTTCAGTGATGGTGTCTCACCGACTCCTTCCTCACCCACTCCAACTGCTTTCATCCTACTTCAGTTTCGTTGGCAGCTTCCCCACATAAATCAAATCGGACACTCCTCATTTTTCATTTCCATGTTTTCAGATTGCCACCAAATCTGGTCCTCTCAACAAAGCAACAAAGCGAGCACGACAACCATGCAAAAGAACAGAACAACTCCACACATACACTCGCATAGAGTTTTGAGTAAAGATGATACAACAATGACCACCATAACGAAGCTCCCAAGTCACAGTGCAAATTATCTACTACCGAATCAACGAGAAACAGAGGATCATGAGCAAGAGCACTGTCTCCACCCTGGCCAAGCCTAGAGGAGCAGCAGTTTGAGCAGCATCAGCCCAGTTAGCGGCACCATGTAAGGCAGGGAGACAGTTCTGGGGCTGGATTTATTGGTGGACGGGGTAGTGGTGGACGGCGTGGTGCCGGCGGAGGGCGGGGTGGTGGTGGTGCTGGATGGAGGGGAGGGCGAGCTGGTGGAGGATGTCGTGACGGGGACCGCCACCTTCATCCCGTTGCTGCAGTGGCCGGTGACCCCGCAGATGAAGTAGTACGTGCCTGCCTTGGAGAGCGTGACCGTCGTCTGCCCGTTGCTGTCGGTGCTGAGGGCGTTGCTGGCGGAGCAGGAGCTGTAGTCGGTGGCGCTCACTTGGTCTACGGTGTGTGCTCCGGCGATATAGTTGAACGCTGCAGTCGCCATGATACTGTTGAAACCTCGTGGAACATGCAGAGCACATACAAATACAGACGTGGCGAAGAAAAGCTTACTGAGGGTGTCGCCGGTGACGAAGGTTTTCCCGGTCGTCCACTTCGAGTAATCGAACCCGCTGGTCCAACCCGTGGAATCTCCCACGGTGTAGTCAGTGGCCGCGGCCCATGTCGAGCAACAGAAGAGGAGGAGAACTCCCAGAGCTGCGGAGGTGCTGCACCCGGCCATTCTGGGCTTCGTCCGAGAGATCGAAAGGGAGTGGACGCAGCAGAAGGGAGGTGTCGGGGTTGGGTATATAAAGGCAAGTGGTTTAGGTGGAGTGAGTAGGAGGAGTAGGAACACCTTCTCCAGTATTGCACTACGCTTTGCTTGTTTATTGAGACGGCATTGGGAAGGGAATAGCTTAGGAAGGACTCCATGCCGCCCAAGTGGGCGACCACATCTACTTAGCGTTTCTTCTTCCTCGCCATCTTTTTCTAGTTCCATATCTGATATGACGACAACACATTTGCAGGGCTGTCAAAGATTCTTTACAGCTACCATTAGAACTTTGACCCGTCCCACTAAATGTGTTTTGATAGGATATTAGTTGTGATAGGTTGAGTTCCTATTGTTATTAATTAGCATGGAGAAAAGAAAGGGAGTTTTACATATTAAATATAGCAATTTTTCCACTTTAAATTTTTCATATTTCAAAATTTGCATATATATATATATATATATATATATATATATATTTAAATCTTTCATACATATCACTCCCGTTAACATCCAATTTTGCTACTACTATTTTCCAACGTTTTAAAAAGGAATTTAAATATCAAATTGAATTTCAACATCATTATGTTAATAATTAAGGAATGATTATTATTAACTACAATGTTATATGTATACTGACTACAATGTGTAAGTTTCTAATTTACATTAAAGTTAAATATAAAGGAATAAATGTAAAAAATAAAGAACAAAGGGGATCAAATGCTTAGTTGTGGATCATAAAATAATTTTCTTCCGGTGGGACTTTAGGAATTGATACTTAACTTATAGCAATAATTTTTTTTTCATGATTAGGGCCTAAAACTTGGTTAAATAAGTATTTGGATCTCTAAAAGCATGCTTGTCATTTGATTACGAGCTTCATTATCAATTATCTTTAGTACCTTTGGCTAAATCGAAATGATTATTACTTTTACAACCATTGTTCCAATAGGTTTTTTCTGTAAGATTGTTACTAACACAATTGACAATATGTGTCTTGTTGATGCGCCTAAGGAGAAGGGTATGTGATTAAGGATTGAAAAGGTGAGATTGTGCTTGAAAATGGATTTCCTTGCTAGGCTTCATCTCCTCTCATGATAGAAGGCTATGCAACGTTGTAAGGGCTCAAATAAGCCCACTTCACATCAAGTTTACTAGAATTGTTATCGACTCATTAACTCAATTAAATCTCTCATCGATGTCCCTTGAAAACTTTATATAATCGTATTAGACATTCTATTGATTCATTGAATCCTAACTCAACATTTTCTTCTTCACATATTTGAATAGATTTCTTAATATTATAACTCATGGGCTCACCAATCTTTATGTAACCCTTAGTCTATTTCGTCTTTGGTATTCACTACAGAATCTTCACACTTCTATTTCTTGAATTGATGACTAACTTAATATAATATTTTAATTTAAAAAATTTATAGTTGCATACTAATATAATCATTATAATTGATGGTTATGGGCTCACGTATAATTAATGATTCTCGTACTTTACATGCTAACATATTTTATTAATAACTTTTGAGTTATGGGCTTCAAGATAATTTTAATTATAATGCACACTCGTGATAAAATATATCATTTTACTCTTATATTTAAAATGGAATAATGACAAGTCGAATTTCAACTTACCATTGAAGTTTAACCCAAAAATTTAATGGACTAAATCTAATATTATAAAATTAGATTATTTAAATCCTTACTAATATTAGACGATTCTAAATTCGTAATAAACTATCTCTTAATATGAAATAGGAGGAAGGAAATGGATCGTCCCAATAAAGAGAAAAAGGAAATGTTATATCATGCGAAATTGGGGCATCATATTTGATATCTGAGCCATGCTTTCTCTTTTTCTGCGAGATTCGGGCATCATTGTGATGTTACTAATATCATGCAAAATAGCATGTCATGTCACCTAATAAAATGCAAAAGGACGGACTAAAATAAATAGTAAGCAGCCGTGTGGTTCTCATCTGTGTTTCTTCCTTTGCTGTAGATCTATCTGAGTACAAAGATGCATACCGAATTCGAGTCCCCAAGTCAAGTCACATTCGATCATCGTCCTCTTGTGATAGATATCACCACCTTCTGTAGACCGTAACGCGTGGAATGTCCCGAGACGAAGCAATCTCAAGCATCATAAATAATCCAGTAGTGAAGCTGGTCAAGGAAAGGATTCAATCATCTGAAACCCAGATCATGTCTTGAATTTTCGTGGCACAGCCGCCGTGTGCAAGAAGGCAATCTTAGTAGTATTGCAGCTTCTGCTGCATCTTTGGATGTGAACGAGCCAAATCCATACCCTGTTGATCTTCTTGGATTGCTTTGGAAGATGACTTCAAGTTAAATTTCCTTCAATTACATTATAGTTCGGATCACATGAGGGTTGTGAAGAGGAAGAGAGTCGGAGAAGATGAGGCGCGATGATCGCAGAGGAGAGGAGCAGCAAATCTCACAGCCACGCAGTACCTGTCATCTCTTGCACCAAATATCTACCAGATCAGCTGTCAAATCTCGCACAGGATCCAGCTTTCCAATTCCTGTGTCCCACGCATACATACCAACGATACTTCCCCAACAGTTTCCTCATCCTACGTGGCTCTTCCAATATCTTAGGCGTGAGGCCTGTCGGTGGGCCATACGTCAAGTAGTCCACACGCGTAAATTGTCGTTAGACTCCTTCTATAAGACTAATCAACAAACACGCGTTTGTGTGTGTGAGATAGAGAGAGAGAGAGAGAGAGAGTTACTTGGGTCAAACTACGTATATTCTCTTGGATCGAAGGCAAATGCTCAATATGAACTTTCATCTTCATCAGCAAAAATTGACAAACATATAAATTTATTTTTTTCTTATATATTCTTCACGCAATCAAAATGTTTCTCTTCTGATCGAATATGAATCATTTCACCAATTTGGTATAACAAATTGTAATTACTCATACAAACAGATACAAACAATGTAGATTAAGCTGCAGCACTTCCTCTGCTTCTTCTGTCATGCAGATCCTTATCCATGGCTTCTTCAATTGGCTTTTGACTGATCTGTGCCTTCATTTTCCTCCACTTGGATCTCTTTCTCCGACTCTTCTTTCTCAAGTAGTGGCTTGACCAATGTGTCTACTTCTTCCTTTACAACATCAACCTGCAGATTTTGGACAGTGTTGTAGAGACTTGTTAATCCTACTTCAAATCCAAAATGGACAGAATACATAGTATGAGTTCTATCCATAGAAACATTATAAGATGGATGTAAAAGGAAGATGATTATACAAAGTCAAATACTTTTTGGTCATCAAATCTTTTAATGGCAGAGAGTTGACTTTAAGCAACCACTCTGTTGCTTCCTTGCAGTAAAAGCTAATCGAACACGGCATGATATTGTGAAAGAAAAGAAACAGTTCTACAACAAGAGGGGATATCGACCTCATGAATGATGGCTTCAGCTAGTTTTGCGTCGTGTTCTACTTTCTCGGCGATCTTCTCGATCAGCAACGCCTTCTCCTTAAGGCTATCACCTTCAGGAAGTGCAGCGGCAACATCAGACGCTATCTTCTCCGTCACCTCCGCCAGCTTCTCCACTGTTTCCAGAGCAACTTCTGCGACCTTCTCTATGTTACCTGTTGCATCAAACACAAGCTAAGCATAACCTAAGCTTGGATTTGCATGGCCAGTTGGGAAGAGCAAGTTGTTTCAGTACCTCCTTTCTTAATTATTCTCGTGTAGAAGGGTATGGCAGCGATGACGAGGGAACCCAATATCCATCTGGCCCTTCATACATCAAACACAATGAGAAGGAAGAAAGGAAGAGAGCAGATGAACTGTGTGCAGTTATCTCGTACCATACTGGGATGTTTGATATGGGAAACCCAGAACCAGACGATCCAACTGCACCTGCAGCAGCATTTCTCCAGCCTCTGCATGGAATCAGGGCACTCATCACCCACTCACGATCATAACACAAAACCATCTAAGCTATCTTTAAACGAAGATTGTACTTTGAGCGCTCAGTTTTTCCGAAGCTTCCGCCGCTGGTGTTGGATGAGGCCATTGCTCGAGCAGCTGAAAGCCGATGTGTGCGAGAGGACGAGGAGGATGCTATGAGCTGACGAGGAAGAGCGACCCTTCCGCGATAGATGGAATGGAAGGGATAGGCTGAGGAGAGACGGGAAGAAACGAGAGCATGAGCCATGGTTTTGGTCTATGGATGATTATTTCCTGTGAATCCCAACCAATATATTAATGTGAGGACGAGATGGCGTAGCTTCCAAGTTTTGCATGCGGTCGACTGCATGCAATAAATGTTGACCTAATCAGACTCCTGTAAAGGTCAAATTGTCAAAGATTGCAATTAGTGGATTCTGTCATTGGTGCTTATCTCAATTCTTCCAGAGAGATTTAGGACTTGGGAGGATTCTGAAGATGGTCAATGAATAATAATAAAAAGACACCAAATTGAGACTGGTCAAGTTGGATTAAATTACCAAAATATAAGAAAAGGGTTATTTAGGGGGATTATGTCTCATTGGACATAATATTTTTGATTTAGTAACTAAAAACACTGAAACAAATTTAATTGGTTGAGAAATATTCATCACAATCATAACTCGAGATGTAATAATACAAATGAAAATAAGAAGATAAATCTTAATCAACAATTAAGTCACATACACACTAGTCCAAAATAGACTTTTCAAGATAACATTTTTGGATAGGTGTGGGTCCAAATCCACAAGTCATTCTTGGACCCTGGGTATGGACTTTAGTGATAAAGATTATAAGGGTTAGATAAAAAATTTTAAGAAGGATAGAAAAGTACCAGTTATTATCCATCCATGATGAAATTGGATAGGTCAATAATATTGATGTTGAAAAAGATTGACCATTTTGATAGGGGAGTGTTGAAAATACATGAGCTATGATAATCCAATAAGCTTTCTAAAGTCTGTCACACTTATCATTATAGAGGATTAAGCAATTATTTTTTCAGGTGAGAGAGGAAATTAATTCAAACTTGACAAAAAAGATCTTGACCCAAAGATTTGTTCGTTGTTGAGGATGGGAAAAATACATCTAACCCAATAGAAACTTTGATGAGAGATATGTCATTAATTATAAGACTATTCAAGAATTTATGAGTAATGATATTGTTGTAAGTAAGGAGCCTATGTCTTTTACGAGGAATTGTATTATGTTACAAACTAACAACCGCGAACGTAACATCGTACACCACCAGAACCACGAGATGCATATCACGTCAAACTTCAACGGTGCAACTGTGCGGCCTGACCATCCCACAAGCTTGGGGCGACGTCATTTGCTATTAGGGCAGTGCCGTCTAACACTACTCAAGCACCCCCGAAGACGTCATCTCGTCAGAGGGATTGTCCCGCCCCTACGAGAGTCAATGATCATGTCAGAGCAGGGCCTAACCAATCCCCGTACGCAGGTATAAATGCCCCCGACTCTATCTCAAGCGAGGGGAAGAAAAAAAATGAGAGGGGAATCGGAACCAATCTAACTTGCTCGTCGGAGGGGCCAAAGTCGGGACTCACCCGACGAGAGCCATTTTACAAGGAGGCGGTTGCCATTAAGCTGCGAGTATTTTCATCCCGAAGTCGTCACCCGATACGCAGAGGAGGGTGGCCCAGCGGTTCGGGACCCGACCAGCACCAGCCCGCACCTCCCATCTCAAAGAGGCGCCCACGTCACAAGAAAGATCACCAACTATCCCGAGGATGAGAGGACGTATCTCGCCATAAATAATGCTCAGGTCAGTTGGCTTTGGAGTGCTGACCCCCCAGCGAGGACCTGACTGGTCCTGCTGCTTCAATCCTCGCCTGATACGCTCGAGGGGCACAGCCACCTCATCAACCCACTTATTCCGTCAGAAATTTTCGATATCAATAGATGAGCCTAATCGTGTTGACTCATCAGTCATGGTATTTTTGTTCATTAACACTATTAATCCGGAGAGATGGCAAATTGTTAACGAGGGTAGTCTTTTAAGCTTGAAAACTTGGAGATTGGGATATGGAGATCGCCCAAAATTGTTTCTTTTTTACACGTTAATCAACTTGACCACGTGGGAAAATTTGCACCAGCAATGACCATACAACTTCGACCACCTAACGTTGCATAAAGGGAATTGTACGTTACATTCATATTGGCAAACACTCTATCATGTTGACATGGTCAACGACCATTTCAAACGCCACGTCCTCGCCGATATGGCCATCCTACCTTCCTAGCTGACAACATTCAATCAATTAGGATGCTAGGAAAGATCTATATACCAAAACGAGTCATGTTAAAGATACACGCAAAGTGGGATGGAAAGCATTTCCCATCATCCAGAAGATTGAATTAAAGTAGAGGTGGGTTATCACTGCACGTCTCCACCGTGGATCGTACAGAAGGTGTTGTCACTTTAATTTCCTTGAAAGTGTCGTTTACCGACGAGTGGTAAAATGAGACACGGACTTGGGGATATAATAATAATGCATGTTCCTCTACATGAAATAATGGATCATTACGAGAGACTAATATGGACTTGAATGGAAGATATCTACATGAAATATGGACGTCCAAAAGTGACATCACAGTGTTGAATTTATTTTTCTAATTAATTTATTCTATTATAAATTAAGATTATTATCAAAACTAATTAATAATACTAAAATTTATAAATAATAATAATAATAATACTTATATAGTTTGCACGTCGTAACAATATGTAAATATAAATATATCTAAATATAAACACAAGGAAGTGATCCCCCAATCTTTTATATGCATTCACAGCCGGCTTGGTGGGCTCCTTCTTGGGCTCTTCTCTGGTCCCTGTTGGATCCAAATCGATCTCCCCTAACTTGGTGGCTTGATTGCTTCCGAGGGATTTGGGTTACAAACGATGTTTCGTTTGTACTTCATTAGTTTCACTTCTCTTCTTTTCAACCTGTCATGCATGTAAGATGCAAGGCAATGGTTGAAGCCATCTCATAGAATGAAAAGAAAATAACCTGGCAACACATTTGTGTTGTATCTATCCGTGGTCAACGCAGCTGCTTCTTGTTTATGGAGTATTGTCTTGTTAGATGCATGAAATTTTCTAGATCGATTCTTGCGAGTGGCATGCATGATACTAATTTGTTGTTGATGTAAAGTTACTCCAGTAGAATTAACTCGTTCCAGAGGAAGGGTGGATGGAGTTGCTTTACGGATCAATCCATGATCTCAAGTATTTTGCATGACCATCAAACACTTCAATAATTGAGTCGACAGTGATCTTCAACTAGCTGATGCTTCTTCCACATGTTTGCACACTCGATACCTGCAATGGTGCTTGACTTTCGGATCCATCTACTTGTTGTTTTCTTCTGCAAGCTGCTTCATTGTCATTTGCAGTGACATATGGGGCATCACCACTTTCAATCATACTGTGTTGTACTGTTCGAGGGGGACCCTGAAATATTTCCTGGAAATGTGCGTGTCTACAGGCTTTAGGAACACCTTTTGCTGCAGTATTCTACACACTCTATGAGCCTACGGATGATCGGTAAGTGGTCCCTTGTGGATTCATAGATCTCTGTTCATCAACAACCTGCATGCTTGTCTCAGAGAAGAAGCACAAATGGCAGGACAATCCTCCAATAGTTATGTCGATCCGCTGCTTGACAATGCCGTTTTAATCTTGTTTTGCTAATCATTGAACGCTTTTGCCTCTCTGGACAATGTTGTCTTCAACGGTGCAAGTTTCGGAACTTAGAATTCCCTTTTCCGAAGGAAGCTATTGTTGGTGGAATACAGCAAAAGCTTTGCTCCTTTGCCCTGTTCTTTAGATGGAAGAGAGCAGAACTTAAATTCATATATGTTCTTCTTTTCTACCTTCTACTTGGTCTGATCCATCAGACATCAAGCATTGTCATATTTCTCCCAAAGTTTGTGTGGGTTGGTTTCCTTCAGAATTCGAGTCCAATGAGAACACTTGACTGCTCTCAGGAAGAGTTAGTTCTTCGAGACTGGAACAATATAAAATGGCCTTCTTGCTTGTTGAATTCATGCACAATATCTCTCCCAAATCATTGACTAATCCAGCCATATTACAATCGTTGTCTCATCTGTTCAACTAATCCCATCTTTCAAGCATGCCATTGATAAGTCTGACATGTAATTAAATATGGTGGCGTACTCTCTGTGATCACTACAAGAGAAGTTTTAGAAGCTACAATCTCGAGAAGATGATGTACTAATATCCTGAATGCTTTCTTCTTCTTCTTCTTCCTTCGATATCTTTCTTCTTATCCGAAGGGAAACGACACTACGATTCAAAGATGCCGATGGATCATTCAACTCTCTTCATTGGACCACAAGGAAAAGAATATTGTGGAGGACGTAAAGAAATGCTTCATTCGCATCTTGTGGGATCTCCAGAGATACTCTGTCCATACTGAATTCAGAAAACATAATTGCTTTTGCATTCCAAGACATTCTCGTCTGAAGAATTAGGTAATGACATCCACAGGTGTTCATAGTTGAATGTAGGTCGTAGATCACCCACCTGTTCTAATCGTGCTCGAAATGTGACAATTTTTCCTACAATCTCGGAGGAAATCTCGGGTCTTTGATCCATCCCAACATGAAATCGGACGTTGTTCTATGAGAAATCTATGGCAGACATCCCTCTGTGCCTTTTCCTAATGAACTCAGCTCATATCATTTACGCTTTAATGTGGCAAACGTTGGATCTCCTTCGTCTAACAATGCATTAAAAGACTCATGAAGTGATACCAGTTTCTCTCACGCAAAGCCATTTCATTAAGCAGCAAACAGCAATCTAATAGTGCATACAATTATGATATCATAGGATTAGTTTTGAGCAGCCTCCTCCTCGACCCTTACAATTATTTGGTGGACTGCTGTGGCAATCACATCCACCGATGTACACTGGCAATCATCTTCAACCTGCACCAACAGCAACAACGTTGACTCGCAATTCATGGCGTCGAGAGATGAGAATGGAGTC
This sequence comes from Musa balbisiana, assembly GCA_004837865.1. Lineage (NCBI taxonomy): Eukaryota > Viridiplantae > Streptophyta > Magnoliopsida > Zingiberales > Musaceae > Musa > Musa balbisiana. Next base: position 4,676,945 of record CM017190.1, read on the forward strand.
AAGAGACTGGCGTGGCTGGCTCATCATACCTTGAGACTGAAGCAGTAGAGAACCATTTCGTCGACGGTGGTCACGTTGAGGTGAAGCGTCGTCAGCCGCAGGCCTTGCAATCCCAGCACCAACTCCAGCAGCTGCCTGGGTCGCCACCTCGAGAAGATCTTGATGTTGGCATGGCTCTCAAAGATGGTGACCTCGATGTCCGCCACCGCGTCGCCGGTGCTGCCATCGCTGGCAGTGCTCGAGGGGCTTGAGGAGTACTGAGGGAAGGTGAAGAAGTCAGCAAAAGGAGCTGCCTGAGATCTTCCTCTGATCCGCTTCCGAGCCTCGAGAGATTGGACCAGGTGTTCGAGCTCTTTAACGAAGTTTATGGCACCTCCAACTATGGATGCTTGATCACCCTGTCCAGGTAGAGTGAATTGAAAGGACTTTGAGACTGCAGGTTGTAATCCAATATGCCTATTTCTCTCAAGAAAGTGAGAAGTCATAGTTCTAAGTTCCAAGATAGGATTCAACTATAGTTATTGAGTTGATTTTAGGCTATAGATGTGGAAACATGTGGGAGAAGATGGTGCAACTTTTTACTGTACTGACAACTGATGCATGACAACTAGAATCTTTACCATGTTGGACACAAAGCTGTCACCGTTCTTACTCACTGCCATTAGTGTCTTCAGAGTGAAGACTACAAACCAGCAAGGCAGCAACATGTCATCTGATGAGATTACGAGGTAAAAGTGGTACATATATCGAATATAAGGAAACCAAAAGCTGATATGAGTGGAAGTAAGCACTCAAATCACTGCAGAGTGGGAGAATATGAGGTTTGAGAGAAGCTTCAGTAGGGATGGAACAATATGCTGCAAGATACGGAAGATTATAAGGATGAAGAGAGAAGGAAGACGAACCCTTTGGGCGTAGGAGGCCGGCATGAGCGACCGGAGCACCGCAAGGTACTCGTTCATCAGCTTCCGCCGGTTGCGCTCCACCGCAATGTGAGTCATCCTCTGGTTCTCCACCTCTTCCTTGTTCTTGAATCTCTTAACCCGCCGCCTCTTCCGCCGGCCCGCCACCGCCTCTTGGAAAACAGCAGCCGCGCCTCGTTCCTCCCCGGTCTTCTTCGGCGCCGGCGACGATGGTTTCACATCCCAATCGTCGGGGTTTTGCGCTATGGTGGAGCAACAAGTGTCCCAATTACACCCACGCTTTCCATCAACCACCTCCCGACCTTCGCCGCCGCCACCACCTATCTCGCACTCTATCAGGACTCTCTTCTCCTCCTCTTGCAACTGACCAGCACCAAAGTCATAGCGCCATGCTGCACCTCCCATGTTGTGAATCTCCTTCATGGCGAAACCGTGTTGGAACACCGCAGCTTCCAGCGCCATTTTCTTTCTGTAAATTAGCTATCTACGGACACCCACTCCAAGGAAACCTCAGACATAAACAAACACATGAAGACCAAACTCGCTTTTCTTGCGTGGGGGAGAGGAAGAAGCTGCTTAGGGGAGTCTTAAAAGGCCTCAGCGCAAGCAAAACAACAAGACAAGGTTGCCATATGAGGCCAAGAAGCGCAAGTAACAAGTAACATGGTGGTGAGTTGGGCTAGAGTGTTCCTTTGTTTGTGTTAGGGTGGTGGGAGAGGGCTATTACGAACATGTATTATAAGTATGCCATGGCCAAAGATGAGAGGAAAGGGTGAGGGAAAAGGCTGCCATGAAAAAGAGGTGGCATGCAACAGGAGCTCAGATGCTCTGCATTGCCTTGATATCGAGACTTGGGAGTGACAGCCAAGTGTGAGGCAGCATGGTTCTTGCTGGGGCCAAGGGGCCATGTGATCACCATGCCCACCTTTGTCCCTCTGCAATCTCATCTGCCATAAAGCCTGAACTGATATTTTTCCTAGATTTCTGCCACTCTCAGATCACACATTTCATCAAATTTCTTTCATCGCACTGTATCAGATCTACTGTTACATGTTCTGTCAGTCCTTCTACGTTGCTTGGGAGTTTGGATCACGGAGGAGGGAATCAAATGCGGAATAGTACAAGACATCATAGTATAGGGGTTTCTGCTCTCGGGCGTCAGAGGAGATCGGAAGGTCAGCTCTAACTTTGTAGTTCACTGTTGACGCTTTGATTACTGGAACATAGCACATAGCATTTCTCCGAGAAGATTCACCTTGAACAACAGGGGAGTATGATTATTGTGGTCACTACACTGTCAAACTTAATCATGCCCAAGAATGCAGAAATGTCTTCAATCGATTCCATCAGACAAGATTCCAAGCAGGCTTCTGGCTTCTGTCTCAAGCGATATTATATTACCGACACTGAAGTGGGGGGGGGAAGGGGGGGCGCGTGTGTGTGTGTGTGTGTGTTGGGTACAAGCAATTATTCTAAGATGTGGTTGTCTGACAAGTAATTCCACGCTGCTTGTGGATCCTGTTCATGGGGGTGTTCATCTCAGTGAGTCCCAGAAATGGAGACTTGGTGTGGGGATTCTATGCGACAAATGGGTGGACCAATATGCATCAAATCATCTCATCTGGCTATCCTTGGTCGCAGGCTAGAAAGAGATTGGTTTGCATTTCACTTTCATCAGCTCTGCTGTGATATTTCTGCATCGTCTGCTCATGTGTTGTCTGCAAGAAATTATGATTCTTTCGCTGTATGATCACCTGACAAGATAGAGGAGGGCGTATCTGTGATCAAGAGATAGGCAGCTGTGACAGTGCTCCTACTGCTCTGCCATAGCCCAAAATGATGGATGCTATGAATTGGAGTAGATTCTGAAACAAAAGTGTTTTGAGAGTTGTTAGAACAATGCAAAATCCATGGTTCATTCTCTATGCTATGTTGCTGAGGCTGCAACTCATGAAATCTTATAGCCAAACCCAAAGATGCGTCTCGGGCTTTATGATTCTGAAACAATTGGATGTCAGATTATGGGAAGAACGCAAAGTGGGGTCTCAAAGGACTCAAAAGAGTTTTTGGTGTTGAAGCTGCAGCAACTTGTCATCGTTACCCTTACCAAATGACTTGTGTGTAGAAAGGAACAGTCTCTCCCCTTCCATGAGATCTGCCATTGCCGATTCATCTTGACATGCATGCAAGTGATTTCATTTGCTCATGTATCAACCTATAGATGATGTTATGTATTCTTCTACGAGCAAGATGAAGATGATTGATCATACGTACCTTGGTCATGGGGAAGCCCTGAAGACCCATGTGGGTGTGGAATATTGAAGCTGTCATGTTATTATCAGAGCAGCAGTAGGCAGATCAAAGCTTTGTCTCTTCTTGTATGACACCCTTCCCATTGTGACAACACAGCCTCTTCATATCCACAGTGGATTGCAGGGATTCACCTCTGTGGTGTGTGGTGTACATACATGTAAAGCATCACAGAAAAATGTAATGCAACACTCAATTCATTCAACATTCACCCATTATTTTTTGCCATTTAGTCTGAAAAAAAAGGATAATATGAATAGCAACTCCATTTTATATAAGTAGAAGATCCAAGAAGCATCAACAAATAAAAGAATTCACAGTGTCAATAATGCATGAACTTAGATTTATAATGCAATCACATCCACCACCATGAATGGAGAAAAAAGTCAAGAGAATCCATCCCCATACATTGGTCCTGTGTATGTATCCAATTGATAAAAACCAGAATTCCAATCCATGGAATGATTGATTTAAGCTACATAGAAAGAGACCTGACACTCAACAGGACCAGTCTACCTTCAACAAAAAGTTCTTTGCCTTTTTCCTTTTCTGTACTTCCCTTCATCTTTGAAGCATTTAGGTCTACACTACCAAGAAAAAAAGAAAAAGGTTAACGACAAACAAGGATTTATATGGATAAACTAAATTTAGGATTTACCTAAACTCACTATAAAATTTAGGCTCATATGTTTCTACTTTTGAATTCTTCGAATCCTCATTAATTTAAATATCGGATGATTTATTATCAGATATATTTTAACATAATTTTTCTATGATCATTTATCGAATCTCCTTTTTTTTTTTGTTCCTTGTGATAAGTTTGGAAACCAAACCCAAACCGATTATGAATTGACATAATCGAAATATAAAATAACAAATACTAAAGTAAAAATTGGCATCCTTACGAGCACATAAATTTGTATCAACAATGGATTTGTACATTGATTATTTCTAATTAAAATAATAATAATAAATTGGAACAGATTGGAAGAGTGGAAGACAAGCTAACGCAATTATGATCCATTACACTGCTGAAGAAAGGAATCAATGGTGCCATTTCTACAGATCAATTTTTACGTACTCATGATTAATTGCTGTGAACTTTACTGCATCAAAATCAAAGGAATTGATTAGTACAATCAGGAGTCTTAGGATCTGGTTCTCGTAATGACAAACAAATAAATATATCAACAGGATCTGATGACATCGATGTGGATGTTTGGGTGACAACATTGCAACCAAAGCTGGCAATGAGCAGCAGCTCATGGCATCTACATGCAGGCAAAGACAAGCCGAGAATTTGGAGGCGGCCTGCCAAGTTGCCAATAATTCATCCGCCACAGACGCAGCTCAGTGCAATCGTGGACGCTACCGGAGACGAGGAGGAGGCACGCCGAATCTTATTGCAAGCTTTCGCCTGCACTGCGGATGTTGGCGTTGCATGTGAGTGTGGAGACGGATACGTGTGTGCTCGAAAAGGCTGAGCAGTGTGGATTGTCCATTTCGTTGGATAGATAGCAAAGTGGATTTGATGGACGATGTTGGCCGATATATGGCACACAAGCTTTTCGTTGCGAGGGACCAAATATAGACGAGAGTGGCTCTTTTCACCACCATTTTCCTTTTTATCTTCCTTAATGATCGACGGAACCGTCCAACGAGAACTCGGAGTAAGCCACCTCTCAAATAACTTTCGAGTGTCACTACACAATATAATAAAGGTATCGGAGAAGAGTTTATTTTATCAGATTATAAATAATAATAATATATTCTCGAACATATCAGTTAATTTAGTTGATAAAGATCTTGATAGTTAATCGTAAAGTTATGTATTCGAATCTTATTTTTATCACTTATTCTTTTAAGTAATAATAATAATAAATAATCAATGATATCGACTAAAATAATTGTGATCGATAATAATATCATGATGGTTCCTATACAAAGAAACATTACTTAGCCAACCTTCATCCTCGTATATTAGGGTTAATTCTTCTCATAATTATACAGAACGAGGGTGTCATTACCAATGATGAGGGTAATAATAATAATTATGGGACACTAACCAACATCACCTGCGATGAAGGGACGCGAACTAACGTCACTTGTTCCGGGATGACGTCTCCTGGGTCACGCAAGGCGAGGAGCCATGAGGGTCACCTTTCTCGGTTCGACCTTCCAACGCCTAGTCGAAGCAGACCAGAACGCCGACCGTGGCACGTCGCCATCTTGCAGAAACCCGATCCTTCACGCAATGCCAATACTGGTGTCAGACACTATCCAATGTACGACACTACTCCTTGCAGTCGGACACATCAGGAAACAGTAACCTTCCCTATAAAAACTATCGTGTTCGGAACGAAGAATAGGAGAAAAAAAACACTCGAGAAACACCCCCTTATACTTCGGATTAACTTGATCGTCGGAGGGGTCGGGCCCTCGGCCCGACCTGTGTGTAGGGACGAAGAGGAAGCGCCCCTCCATCGAACGCCCAGGCACGGAGTCCCCTTCCCGGAGGAAGCAGCGACCCAATCGCGATCGGACCACTGAAGCCGACTGCCTCAACAGTCCCGAAGGCCGCCCAGCGAAATCCCCAATCATTCGAACCTGAACCCAACCACGTTGGCCCCAAGGCCACGGCATAAAGTTATTGACATCAACCACCAATAATGTTAATAGATTCGAAATAAAGATTTCGATGTGACATATTATGATTCGATTACTTGTGTTCATTTAGTTCATATATGTAGTTCGATTCTCTTAAGGGCAATGTTTGTAAAAGGCCGAGCCCAATTGCATGAGGCTATGGATTGGGCTCATATTGATGAATAAATAAGCTACATTTTGTTTGAGCGCCTCTCATACACCACTCCCTACCTTATCGAAGTAGTCTTTATTTTTGGATGGATCAAGAAAACAATTGTGTTTTATGTGACATTCTAACTTAGTCTAGAAGTGAGGGAAGATTTTATTTAATTTTATGAGGATTAAGTAGGTTTACTATTATCGACTTAGGTTTAAGCATGGAATCAATGATCGGACCCATTGTCTAGCAAATAGTATCAAAATGAGTTTTAATTGTAATATCTAAATTACATAATTTTATAGCTAAATTTTAGTTGTTTAAGTAGGTTTGATATATAGACAACTTAATGTTACGTCATGCGTTTTTAAATATCTCATGACGTTGACATATTGATTATGCACACATAAATGTTGAATAAATGTCACTTTGGACGTCTAGTCAACTTGACACATCAATCGCTAACACAAACCTACATCTATAACATAATTATGACTAATGATATTAACATTAACCGTTAACCCTTTTAATAGTAATGTCATAACGCATTTTTCATGCATAAACGATCAGTATGTGATCTACTCACCGCTCTTTGGTTGTCGAAGCCACCTTCATCTTCGAAGTATCAATTCACATGAGCTCCCAAAATAATACTAAGAATCTTCAGGGAGAGAACCAATTTTGATCTTACATCTTTGTGTTGCCAAACATGCCATGTTCTAATGTTCGTCCCCGATATTGGACGAAGAAGAAGAGTTCTCATCTGCATCTGAAGCTCCTCGTCAATATACGTGCGCATGCGTTGCATGCACTAACCATGGAGTGAATCACAAGACAAACCCCCACCGGTGTATGAGAGTGTTTATGAACACAAGGCTTCAAAAGTTGCACATCAACAAGCCATCAGCCAACCACACGAAGAAGGAATGAAGTCACGGACTGTGGACTACAACATCATCGGTATCATCTATCTATCTACCCCCTCTTGTAACTATCTCATTCGCCATGGCCTCAAAACATGGAGAGGGCTACATCACCCTTTCCCCCTTAACCACCCCACCGCCATCCATGACTTGGATCACAATGGAAGTCCCGCTCTCCATCCGCTGTCCTCATCGTTTGGAAGTTTCAAGCACTCGAATGAGATATAGCATCGTCCATAGTACGTTCATGGACCATCAAACGATTCAATCTCAATCTTGTGTGTACAAATAAATATTCTAGCTTTTTTATATTGCATCAATCATCCTTCAGTAGAATCTTCCGAGTCTTGGAAAAAATAAAACCAAATGTAGGCAAATAATATATTAAAAAAAATAAAAATAACACGACACGACACGACACGATACGAAGACACAATGTTATAAGCCCCTCAATTATTTGAGGAAAATATTCACGAGCAATGAATTTACTAATAGAAGAAATATTCGATTGATAGAAGGGACACCTTTTTTTTTGTAATAGAAGAAATAGAGAAATTATAAATAAAAAATAAACAAAATCAATGATAAAATAATTCTTTTCTGTTTCCTCCTTGGCATGAGATGACTTGATTATTGCACTATATTTTTTATCTTTGCATCACACACCTCACATGGGGATAAGATTTTTTTTATAAAAAATAAATGATAAAAATGAGATTTAAGTTTAGAATATTATAATAATCTATTAAGGTCTTTATCAATCATGTTAATCAAAATAATATCTTAAACTTTCAACCTTTGATAAATTAGTATGATACATATGCAACACATGAAGATGAGATTGCAACTACCTACCATCTCTCTCTTTTTTTTTAAATATTTCACATAAATATGTATATTATTTATCTATCTATTAGAAATAGATACATGAATTATATATATATTATATATATATATATATATATATATATATATATATATATATATATATATATATATATATATATATATATATATATATATATATATATATATATATATATATATATATATATATATATATATATATATATATATATATATATATATATATATATATATATATATATATATATATATATATATATATATATATATATATATATATATATATATATATATATATATATATATATATATATATATATATATATATATATATATATATATATATATATATATATATATATATATATATATATATATATATATATATATATATATATATATATATATATATATATATATATATATATATATATATATATATATATATATATATATATATATATATATATATATATATATATATATATATATATATATATATATATATATATATATATATATATATATATATATATATATATATATATATATATATATATATATATATATATATATATATATATATATATATATATATATATATAATAATAATAATAATAATAATAATAATAATAATAATAATAATAGCATCATATCATTGAGAGTTGAAAGAATCCAATTATATATATTATGTCTGAACTATAACCTTAAAACTTGAAGGATTAAATTGATGTAATCATTTGCAAGAGAAGAGTGTCCAATTGAATCCGAGCAAGGAGAAGGATGCCGGCCGCCCACCTCTCACTGCAACATTCCGAGCCATGTCCAGCCTCCATGCCGCCGCCTGTCAACTGAGGTGGGCCACATCATGGGCGCACCGATCGAGACAGCTGAGCTGGTACTGTCCTCGGCTTCCACGTGAGCGACTTGCGTCACCCGTGGCCACCCACCGTGATGCTTCCCTTCCCTGTACGTCACACATGCTCTGTTTCATATCGGCATGCGCGTGCGTTTCACGTGCGTCGGAAGCTTCCCGGCGCTTTCGCCGCCCCCTTCAAAATCCTACTCGCGCCCCCACCGACCCCGTTTTCACTTCGCCCCTGTTCGACTCGACCGCCGTCTTACTACCATGGCGTCTGCCGGCTTCGTCGTTCTCCCGCTTACGCTGCTTCTGCTCAGCGACCGGTGCGCCCACGCCCAGCCCTCCGCGCCGCCCTCAGATAACTACAGCCCTTACTTCGGGGCGCCCAGCTTCAACCCGACCACGGCCATCGTGATCGTGTTCCTCGTGAGCGCCTTCTTCCTCGTGGGGTTCATCTCCATCTACATCCGCCACTGCGCCGGCGCCGACCGTCGTGGACCCGTGGCTGGTGCCGCCGCCCGGTCGCGGATGCTGCCGTGGCAGCAGCAGCAGAGAGGGCTGAGTCCGAAGGTGATCGAGACGTTCCCGACTTTGGTGTACTCGGAGGTGAAGGGGCTCAAGCTCGGGAAGGGCGCGCTGCAGTGTGCGGTGTGCCTCAGCGAGTTCGAGGACGACGACGCCCTCCGGCTGCTTCCCCGATGCAGCCACGCCTTCCACCCGGACTGCATCGACACCTGGCTCACCTCTCACGTCACTTGCCCCGTCTGCCGCTCCAACCTCGCCGAAGCAGCTGACGCCGAACCCCCGCCCGTGGTCTTCCCGGCACTCGAGGCCCCCGTTCCGTCGCCCCAGGCGCGGGAGGAGGAGGCGCTGCCGACGCCGCCATCGCCGGCGGGTCACGCGACGATAGTGGTTGACCACTCGGCTGGGGAAGACAAAAAGGAGGAATTGGCCCGGATAGAGAGGTTGAGGCGGGAGATGGGGTCGCGATCGTGGCGTCGGCCGCCGAAGCTACCCCGTTCACACTCGACCGGGCATTCGGTGGCTCTGCCCGGGGATTACGTGGACCGGTACACCCTTCGGCTTCCGGAGCACGTGCGGAAGGAGCTCTTCGCTGCTCGGGAGCTCCACCGGTCGACGAGCTGCGACGCTCTCCCGATCGCCGACGAGGGGAGCTCCCGGCGAGGGTACCGCGGCACCGGCATCGGCGGCGGAGGTACAGGAGAAGGGAGCAGCTGCGGCGGGAGGAGCGTACGTCTGGGGAGGTCGGACCGGTGGCCGTCGTTCTTCATCCGGACCCTCTCGATGAAGGTTCCGGCGTGGGCGACGGGGAGGAGAGCGGACGGGGGCGATGAGTCGGTGAAGAACGGGGTAGGGGAATGCTCCTCGAGCGGCAAGTTCGCGGCCGTGAGGACGCCATTCAACTGCCTCGGGGGCCGCGGCGACGACGACGACGAGTCATCCGCTGCCGCACTCGCCGGCCGAGTCTGACCGAGTCGAGCTCATCAAGATTTCATATCTTCCGTTTCCCTCAATACACTACACGGACGAAAAGGACTATCCAAATATAGGTGACGTGGCTTCATCACAAACGTACATATAAGAACAGTGTAATATGTAATGCACGTTTGATGTGATCAACCAAACGAAAAGAAATGAAGTGTGAATTTTGCTGAAACAATCTATTTCTTTTTTTATTCTTATTGCATATAAAATATTAAGTGGGTTCAATAAAATAAATAGAAGTTGTTGGATTTGCTGACGTTAATGTAGTTTCTGTCGGCAGTTACAAGGAACAGTAAACAATTCGAAGACATCTATCCGATCCATTTGAATATGTTTCGAGCATTCTTTACTTTTATTTTGGATAAATTTAGGTAAAAAATAAAATAAATACTATGGTTAATTTTTACTAACTGTGACTTATTGATACCTACCTAATCTGATTGAAATTTATATGAAGGTTTTAAAAGCCTAAATTCTTTGAATATTCTCACCCTTCAATGCATTGACTATTATATATATATATATATATATATATATATATATATATATATATATATATATATCCAATCATGATCAATATGTTCGATCAAAATAAAATTACATATCATGACGTACTGAGCGTACCAACAACGTGTTACGTTGACCTGTTTTATTGAGTTTTAATACCTTATGTATAAATATAAAGAGTACAATGATGATAAAAACATCAAAGGAATGGAATATGTTTTTTATGGTGAGTTTTAATTTATTTTTATAATATGGTTAGATAAGATTCATCTCTGTAATTTTTGTCTCTAATTAGGACTTGACACATGACGTCTAAATCATAAAAAAAAGATAAAAAATTGGACCACATTCCAGCTGACGGTAATATTACCCTCGCCACTAGTGGTCAGGAAGAATTGATTACGAAAGACTAATACAAATCATTGATATTTCTCTCTCTATTAGAAAATTTGAGATTTTAATTTGAGTGTCAAAATGATCTTATCGGGAATCATCGAATATTGATCCTTTTTATAAGTCGTTATTGACTTAGCTGGTTTTGTTTAAGTTGTACGGCACTCTCCTATGGTCCCTTAGAATTTATAAAAGAGAAGACGGGTTAGAGAAAATGCCTCACTCGAGATCCACAAGCAAACATTCCAGAAAACACTACATAGTTAATGTAAATTATAAATCGACTTTACAAACTCTAAACGGTTATACAATAAAGGGGTAAAATGGTCTACTATAGACCGAACTCTCTTACAAGTGTCCACATGATACAACCTTTATTTACAAGCCTAAAATGAGGTTGTTAAGCCTTCGACCATTCCTCTACATACTATGCAAAGTATTAACATACCAAATGTCATGAACAAACTTCTAAATAAGATGTTTGATATAATGATTATATATGTCCGTATTTTTTAGTATGTTCATACATTGCATAGCATGTAGAGGAACGATCGAAGGACATTCTTTACCATCTCGGATAAAATCATAGCTCTTAGCATGGGTCAAGTCCAACCTAATCCGACTAATCAATTATCAAAAGTCTATCACTAACATAAGTCCTAACACCATCAATGACCGAACCATAACATTTGAAACTGGCCTGTGAACCCGACATTTCCAATCAAGTTGATTCGATTGGGTTCGGATCAAGAATGCCACCCCCCGACTAGTCATAACACATATGATTGCAATAAATATTCAATCACTCATGCTTTAAACACTTCTTTATTCTATGTAACGGAGGCATTGAAGGAAGATTTGATCGAGTGAAAAGGAACTCTCACCCTATTATATTGATGCAGATGGCTCATAAATTCTTGAGATATTATTGCGCAGTCGACTCCACCATACCATATTCTGTCACTGTTTTGCCATGAGCTACACGAGCAGTCTTTTTTATGTCTCTCATTTTCCTCGATCCATTTGCTGTTATCCTAAGCCACCCATAGTATCAAACTCCATCGACGCCCACATAAAAGATGAAGCACTTTTATCTTGTAATCTCCATGCTGTCTCTTTGGCACGATTGCTACCGTAGATGCATGAACCAAGAAAGATGTTTAGAGATTGAGGAAAGGGAAGATACAAGTAGCAAACCTTGGAAGTACATGCTGCAGAAGTCAAAACATTGCATCCCTTCTTGTCTCGCATGGACAAGTTGCAGGCTGACATCTCTGAATTCACGAACATAAGAAGCCAGTTGTCATACATCTGCCGAGATTCCCAGGCCTCAACGAGCAACTTGCACCTTGAAAAGGATGAGATCCACTTCTTCCAGTCCCTCTGATGGCGACTGCTTGTGGAAGACTAACTCATGTTGTGTGGAACCGTTGACAACGGGGAAGCTATGCTGAAGAAGATCAACTGATCAAAAGAATCCTGGCTACACTATATGGATGATGTTCCTGAAGCCCATATTTGCACCGAAATCTCATGACACATCATGTGAAAGATGGTCAGAGAACAAAGGCAAGAGAGAGGAGAGAGGAGAGAGGAGAGAGGAGAGAAGAGGAAGAGATGTGGCAGAACAGAAACCATACTTCATTCACACTTCGGCTTAGGTTGATGCTTTACGGACTCGAAACTCCCATGTACAAGAAGTGTAATTTGCTTCTCATAGTCTGCACAGTTGACTATTTAGTATGGGAAATATAATCTCATGATCAGAATACACAACTATTTGATCTTGAAAGATCTATTTAGCATGTCAATACCTGTATATACGGTCAACTATGTTGGTTGAGATCTAAGATTTCTTCTCTCGGTGATCCACAGTGTAATATATAGTAATAACTTGTCAACAAAAGCAACCTGATGGCCTCCAAAATAGGACAATCTGCAGGTTATTATTGTACAAAGCTATGAGTTCAGTGTTATCATTTTATCCCAAACTTATCCAACTAAACCCAAAGATCCAACACTTATAAATGCATCAAACTTAGAATGGCAATACTTTGTCAAAAGGTTGAAATATTGTCAACATAAGAGACCAGCAGTGATAGATCTGATTCCACTGTCATATAAGGAGGATGTAGATGCTATGCAACCTAACAGGCTTGCTTTCAGTTAGGTTGTCTTCTCTTCTTCTATCTCCTATGCTCACATGAAATGTTCTTTTTACGTCGTTGGCCACCCAAGAGCGACAGATGTCATGACTTTTCCATCCCTTACTCCACCCAACTTTGAAGCCATCTCCTTTTCGCAACTTCAAGCTTCAGTGCATTCAGATCCTGATTTCATGCAGATACTACGAGTCTCTCATGTTCAACTTGATAAAGATAAGTATTGGGAATCTCCACAGATCATATAAAGTAGCTACGCTTCTCATCTCATTGTGCCTACCTTGATGCGCACCATGGCTTCCTCTGGCAAAGCCCAAGACCACAATCCCAAGTCCTTCTCCAATCAGAGAACCTCCTCCCTCCCTGCTCACTCCACCAAGCGCTCCCTATGCTTCGTCACCACCTTCATCACCCTCCTCCTCCTCCTCCTCCAGATCGAAACCCTCAGATCATCCTTCTCCTCCTCTTCTCTGTCGTGGGCTTTATTCCCGAAAGCACTGCACGGGAACGAGCCCCCGTGCCATGCAATGAAGGAGCTCAACCTCGCCCGCTCCAGACTCCGCGAGTTGGTCACCTTCCTCCCACTCAAGGATGTAAGGTTCGCCAAGCAGCCGATGTCAGGCCACACTTGGTTCATGAGCTCCATTAACGATACCTTCGAGGACGACGACACCCAGCACCTTTACTTCCCATCAGAGACGTCAAACGGGAGGCTGTTATGCCTCTCAGCCCGCGACGTCTCTGATGGAGCCAGGAACTCGTATGCTTTAGCATGGCCGGAGGCGCTTCCACGCAATGCCACACTCCTTGCCGGCCTAACCTTCGTTTCTGATACCTACTACGATTACAGCAACCTGTGGCATGGGGTCTCAGCTATGGTGCCGTTCGTGTCATGGCACCAGAGGAAGCAATGCGTGGTTCCTGATCGCTGGGTGCTGTTTCACTGGGGCGAGCTCAGGACTCGAATGGGCAGATGGGTGCAGAACCTGGCGGAGGCTGCGATCGGGGAGGTTAGGATCGAGGACTTCAAAGAGTACGGCGACGGACCAACCTGCTTCGAGAAGGCGGTGGTGTTCAGGCACAACGAAGGGGCGATGAAGAAGCAGAGGAGGCGCGATGTGTACGACATGATGAGGTGCAAGGCAAGAGCTTACTGTGGCATTGCCGCAGAGGCCGCAGATCCGAAGGCCACTCGCATGACGCTGCTTCTTCGACTGGGACCGAGATCGTTCAAGAACGAATCTGAGGTCATTCGGATCTTTCGGGAGGAGTGTGAGAAGGTGGGCGGGTGCAGAATTAAGGTTGCATGGGCCAACAACATGACGTTCTGTGAGCAGGTAATCAGTCTCCCTCTTCCTTCTCATCCCCTCCTATAAACTAAACGATGACTACATATTTAATTAAGGGATTTCGAGGCAGCATTTAATGCTACAGAAACATCCTGTGGAACTTGACGTACTAAAGCTGCAGTGAACACTGCGTACGTCCTGTGAACTGGTTCAAAGCTAAAAACGAACAACCTGAGCGAAGCGGCGTTTGATCATTGACACAGGTGAAGCTAATGAGCGAGACAGATGTGTTGGTCTCTCCCCACGGAGCTCAGCTGACAAATTTATTCCTCATGGACAAGAACAGCAGCATCATGGAGTTCTATCCCAAGGGCTGGAAGGAGCTCGCCGGCGTGGGGCAGTACGTCTACCATTGGATGGCCGACTGGGCCGGCATGCAGCACAAGGGCTCGTGGCGGGATCCTCAAGGCGAGAAGTGCCAGCACACCGATAACCTCCAGTGCTTCGTCTTCTACAAAGACAAACAGATCGGGCACGACGAGGCACACTTCGCCGCCTGGGCTGCTAAAGTTCTCACCGAGGCGAAGGAACACAAGTTGGGGGAGTCATCCAAGACGGGCAGCCAGCCAGATCTTGGATCAGGTCGCTGTCCCTGTAGTTGACCCCCCTGGCTGTGATGATAATAACAGAGCATCACGAGATGTCGACGGCCAGTGCCAATGTCGACATGAACGCAGGATGGAACGCACTGCATTCTCTTGCAGTTTCCCTTCAACTTCTAGGTGCCTCATGATGACCTTGTTCCTTGTGTTCGAAGCTTATCACAGCCAAAGAGTTCACAAGGCGCTCATGGTTGAAGAACCAGAGCTTCTTCGGAAGGATGGCTACCACAAACAAAAGCAGTGTAATGGCTTATGTTTAGGAATTCCCTCGAAAGCAAAATAAGAATGCACGAAGCTTCTGCATGCACATGGGTCCATGTGGTATGATGCATCACCGGGATGTGGAACAACATGATCAGGTGATGCTCCCTGGTAGATGCAATCTTCTTAATACATTATACTAAGCCACAAGATAAAGTAAGATGGATGCAAGCCGTGAGCATTAACCTATGGTTTAGCTGTGGTGATTGCAACACCATTCCATAGCATTTTTATGCTCTGTCAGCACTTTGAAAAGAAGATTTGTAAAGGGTTGTAGCTGCAAGACTGTGTAACTAATTTGCTGGTCATTTATCACACCAAGATTTGTTTCTGGATCTTTAGCTTAATAGCTTTCTTTGGTAAATAGGAACCACATTGTAAATCTTGAATCTGAAGAAGATAAGCAGCTTGCTGTCACACTTACAGTTCAAAAATTATAAGACAGTCAACCACCAGTCAGATAAATGATCAGCTAACAAAAAAATATAAGGGAAATGAATGAGTTCTCATACCAACCAAATCTCTCATTCTTCCTGAATCCCCGTGAGAAATCGAAGAGGTACACGGTCTCTTATGTCAAAACAAATCATGATTTCCACAAACACACACACACACACACACAAAAAAAAAAGATTCTGTTTGCAACGTCTAAGTTAACAAGCTTAGTTTGCAGACAGTGTTTATATTGACATGTTATAAATAAATCTGAAAATTGTTATAAATGCTAACCGACCAATAGAAGGGTAATTAAATGCATATACCACCTCCCCTATCAATATGCAAAGAACAATCCATGTCGACTGCCTACAACAGCTGGAAGATCAACAAACATCGACTTAACTCAGCATCCTCCCTAACACAAGTCCTAAGAAGTATGGCATTGTTGTTCAAAAGCACAAGAGTGTAAATGTCGTTAATTATGATTGCGTCTTATAATTATTTTGCAAAGCTTCCTGTACATGTGCCACAGCGCTATCGTAACGTAGAAATCCCATGAACCAGAATTCATGGTTGTCAACTGAGACGATCTGGATGTATTTTTCTGCAGAATTTGTTCTGCTTATTGAATGATTAACTGCTCTCAGCTGATGCAAGGGAATTATGACCTGTCCAAGCAAGGGAATTACATCAGTTTTAGAACTTTCAACCGCCATACCACTTCCAAAAAAACAACAGATCACCAGTTCGATGGGTGGATTAGGTTTTAAACTAGTAACTAGAACAACCTAGAGATCAGAACAAACATTAATCTACTCATCGTCAACCTAATCAATCCAAAATTGCATCAGTTTCACTATAATAGGGGATATAAACAAGAAATCTTTTGTCCCTTCCAGAATAACAGAATGTATGCTACTTAGCTGCCTTTGAGACACCAGAAAATTTAGAATGCAGAATACTAACAAGAATGCCATAGCACAAATTTCAAGCAAATTTAATCCATTTTCTAAATATATCAGGGATACAAGTAAAAAGAAAAGAAAATTTATTAACAAGACCACCACTTTCAGTGTGCTAGTGCATTTAATCATTTACACATGGACCAAAGAATGAGATTAACTTTATGAAGATTTACTTATATTGCATATTAGTGCATGTTTTTAACTCAATATTTTAGGGTCTAAAGAGTGGAGAAGCACAGTTCCTCATCTAAGAATATCTAGCTAATATATGCATACAGCTGATATAATGCATACCTTATAATAGCTCCATTCAGTTTGATCTCCATCTTTATGAGGAAGAGGATTATCACTACAAAAGGCAAGCTTTGCAGAAGAGAGGTAAAGAATTCCCATAATAGGACCAGCCGAAGTTGACAGATAACATGCATAAGTTTCTTTAAGTTGCTCTTCAGGAAACAAATCGAAAGTCTGTTGAAAAATCTTCTTGTAACCACCTTCTGCTATAACTTTAGTACCTTGAGCAAGTCTACCCATAGCAGCATCAACAAAACTAGGCCCTGTTTTCACTGGATAGAGAAGGAACAAGATTATTACTAATAAGAAATACCAATAATGTTTAATCATACTTAAGAAGAAAAATACTCCAAACGTAAGCATGTGCATTACCTTGTTAAATTGTATATTCACAAATAGTGTACAAAAGAAAACAAACAAAATACAGTAGACTTTAATAAAGGAGATACCTGATGAACAAGAAAGTAGTGAAACCAATATAAGGATGAACATAGTATAATATGTTACTCCCTGCTCCAACTAATTGATATGAACACACGAACCATACACCAGTAAGACATACATGACTCTGGGGCTCTAGGATCTATTTGCTCTCCCAGAAGGCCTCAAAATACATATATATTTTATCAATGAATAGAGAAGCAGAACAGGGTGTACTCATCTACTGCAAGTTTACAACAAACGGAAAAATGTCTACATATTGTAAAACAGTTCAGAGAGAATCAATTTAAGAAATATATCTTATGAGTTAATCTGTAGTGATAATTTGCCTCACTAAAGCAGTTAGCTAATAGAACACATGTGTCCCACTTCAAGTTTTCCTCATCAACATTTATGCAGGTGTCCAAATATATAAGACTGAGAGTTTCTTACTCATAGTAGATTGACAAACTGGAAATTTGTAGAAAACTTTAAACAAATAATTTAGCAGTACATGTTGAACATCCTAGAAATGCCAAAAGCACTTGATTGTCAGCAAAAGAGCATGCATGCTAACAAATATGGCTTTGGCATAACCTTCATATATCCAGCATAACAGTAAGTTGAAACTGACCAGACTATCATATGCACACGCTCAGTGATACAACTATTTCTGGCCTTGCCAATATACAAACTACACCCATTTGACAATGGAAAAAGCCTCTCTACTAAGGTTGCAAAGGATGAATTTCAGCAGACCCCATGTTGATGGGATTCTTTGCACTGAGCCACCCGTTTTTAGGTTATTCTCAAATATGCATTTAGTTGGATTATCATGCATCAAATATCCATGACAAAAGAGGACCTCAAGGATAATAAAGATGATGAAGAAAGAAGAATAAGTTGATCAATAACCATGTTTGGAGGTTACAAATAGTGGCATAATATTATCTTTCCGAAGACTGCTGACCAAATATTGTCCCAAATGAAACAGAAATTTGGTCTCCTAGTTGGTGTTTTAGAACTTTCATGGATTTCAAGAAGCATCAAAATGCAGCACCAAACTAACATCACCAAGAGGCAACTCAACATAATAGCTTAATTTTAAAGGAGCAGGAATATATTGTTGTCTCTGTTCACAAGCCTCAAGTGGTTCCCCTTTAAGATTCAGATTCAGACCTAACATCAATGAGTCAAAACAGAGAAAAACACGTTTTTTTTTTATGGAAAGGACATGATTTGGTCTATATTTCATTAGATATATCCGTAGACAAGAAAAATTCCATCTGCAATTTTCTTAAAATTCTTTTTCTAACTACTTTATGCTCTTGTTAGAACAAAATATGGGGAGACTACTATGAAGACCATAATGCTCATGTACAAGGCAATGCATATCCCGATAATCTTCCTGGCCACCAAAAAAGGACACAATAGCAGACATCCACAAATCCCATTAATTCCATAATTTCCTAAATCTTTTATAACCTTAAATAAGAACAACCGATCAAGCAACAGACTATCTGAACCAAAATTATTCACGAAGAATTCATCTGAAGATCGCACTACTTACAATGTTGCCATGTGCTCCTTGACAAATCCTCAGCCTTCTTCGCCGTCTTCCCAACTTTCTTCCCCCACATGCTAAACACGTTCTTGACCGTCTCCATCGTACCTAGTCATCACGACATTAAAAATCGATCCAAACTGCGACTAGTTGAGATTATAAAGAGCGGAACGAAGATATAAATGATTAGAAAATAGTACTTTTAGCACCGGTTGCCACCGAGGCGCCGCCTGCATCGCCGTCACCAGCGGCGGAGGGCGGGGCCTCACTCATATCGCTGCTCCGGATTACCACCGGCGGAGAATCAGACGGCTGGGATTGTGATTTAGGTTGGAATTGGGCGCAGTAGGGAGGATTAAGGGCGGCAACGGAGGAGGAGTAAGACGGGGGTCGACGAGCGGCGATTGGACACTGCCCTCGGATCGGGATCCCGATCGGCTCAAATGGTGTGGGTTGGAAACGCCAGCGACCGCTGTCCGCTTCTTTCGCGACGCGAATAGTCAGGTCCCGCTATTCTTAACGACGAGGGCGGTCTGGTGCTCCACCGGATCACGTTTAGAGATGCCCGGGAGGTTGCCGCCTCTATACGTTCAACACAGCAGAACATCAAAAGCAACAATATCTGCACCCTACTAGACACCTTTATTATGATTGAAGGCACATAGAGGGTCCGTGTGAGACTGACCAGACACAGATCACAACGTATCTGGTAGCTTGCGGGTACATAACTTAGGGACGTGAAAAGCACGGGAGAGCCAATCGAGCAACAATTAATGTATAACCTTCTGGGTCGAGGTACCTCACATAATTGCTTCACGACCCGACTTAACTCACCGCTGATGGTTATATATATGTATATATACATATATATATACATATATATGTATATATATATATATACATATCTATATATATACATGTATATACATATATATGTATATATACATATATACATATATATACATATATGTACATATGTATATATACATATGTACATATATGTATATATAAATAGATGTATATATACATTTATATACATGTATACATATATATATGTATATATATGTATATATATATATATGTATATATACGTATGTATACATACATATATATATATACATATATATATATATATATATATGTATACATATATATATATACATATATATATCTATATATATATATATATATATATATATATATATATATATACATATATATATATATATATATATATATATATATATATATGTATACATATATATATATATATATATGTATACATATATATATATATACATATATATATATATATATATATAATATATATATATATACATATCTATATATATATATATGTATACATACATATATATATATATACATATATATGTATATATATATATATGTATACATATATATATATATATTATATATATATATATATATATTATATATATGTATATACATATATATATAATATATATATATATTATATATATGTATATATATATATATATATATATGTATACATACATATATATATATATATATGTATACATACATATATATATACATATATATACATATCTATATATATATATATGTATACATATATATATACATATATATATACATATATATATATATATTATATATGTATATATATATATATATATTATATATATGTATATATACATATATATACATATATGTATACATATACATATATATACATATATGTATACATATACATATATATACATATCTATATATGTATATATATGTATGTATGTATGTATATATATAAATATACATATATACATATACATATATATGTGGGTTATATAATTAAAATAAAAACTAGTACCAAAATTTTTAGTCTTTATCGATTCCATGTAACAATGCCTTGTACACCCTAATATAACCAAAGGAATTTAATTTATTAATAAATAATAAAAATGCTCTAACTTTTTCTTTTATTTGAGAGAGCTTGTCGCTATATAATCCTAACGAGCCAACTCATTCGTTACTTTGATAATCTTTATCGCTGAGTTGAAATGCTTAGATCTAAACAAACGAAAATAGAGTTATATACTCTTATAAATTACCTCTCTTTTTTCTCTCAGTGCCAAACTAGAATATTCTAAAAATAATAATATTATTTTAGCATCGTTACATATTAAGTATTGACTAATATTCTAAAACTAATAAAAATAGTTACCATAAGTATGTATATATGTTCTACAATTAGGTTTGATCCAATTTGATTTCAATTAGTATCGAATCCATATAGAATTAAGTCGAATCAATAATTTATTTTTTTTCAAATCAAAATCAAATCAAAATCAAGTCATACAATTTAATCATGATGAGTACAAATTAGAATTAGAATCATAATCAGAAATGATGAAATAATTATATTTTATTTTATTATGAATCGAAATCAATTATTCAGAACCGAAATGATAAAAAATCGATTTAATTCTGATTTCAAATGTAATAGAATCAGATCATAATTATCAAACCAAAATCGATAATTCTAAAACCGAGACGAGACAAACGATTCAGGAACTGGTGACAGGACTACCTGCAGCCGGAGAAATGGGCAGATGGCGTTTGTGTGCAGAGTCATCTCCACCACCATGCCATGCCATGCCATGCAATGCACATTCGACTCTTTCCTGCACTTCAAAAGAGGCTAACATGACCATGCATCTCCGGCCCAAACTTTTAGAGTCTCTGCCAAGGCCACTCCCCCAACTGAGAAACCAAAAGAGAACAGCACCTGGGGAAAAGTCACAAACAGATAGCGTGCACCAACATCAATCCATGCGAGTTACTGCCTCGTGGGTGGCTGGATTTGCCGCAGAGAAGGACATCCAATCACAGACCATCTCATCTGCCTCCCACTTCCCAAAGTAAAGATCCTCTGGTGGGTGTGCACTGCTGGCCTGGATTTTGTTTGTCTTCTGCCTTCCTCACCCCTGTCAACCCATACCAGCAGTACGAAAAGGAGGTCCATAGCAGAGCGTCGCTGGGGAGTCATTTGTACGCGACAGATCCACACTCAAATCATTCACAACTGGAATCTCCTTATTTTATTTCTTTAGGCTTTTGTACATTGTGGCCTCGGAGACCGTGCCGAGCGACCTGATACCCTTCCGGTCTCGAACCGAGGTAAGTCATGAACTGGAGGGCTGTCTTCCGTTTGTGCCTTCCTTCCTCTAGCGACTACTCTTGATCTGATCCAAGTGCCTAAAAGTTGGTGCTCTAGTTTGTCCATTTTTACAGCTCAGCACAAGAATATATATAGTTATAATAAACTTCTGAAGATTAGTGCTTTGATCAGTTCCCTTCTGAACTGTGCTTCATTGTTTCCTTTTGACACCTGCCATTTGTGTGCCTGCATGCCTTTGGTAAAGAGTGAGAGCTCTAATTTGTCCATTTCCAAGCATTTGCAGCATAGAAAGTCTTTGAGTAGTTATTTCTTTTTTGTCAGTTTCTCTCCTGAACAGTGTTGCTTTGTGTCCCTTCAACACCCCAGTCAACTTCCATCTTTTCTTTCAGAAGAGAAAAAAAAGCAAGCTTGCTGGAGGATAAGGCTGCTCTTTACAAGTGCATCCATTTTCTCAGACGGAGGCATGGATGATGCTGTCAAGATGTCAAGGCCATGTGCACCCCCTCCATGATTACAAGTCACAATTAGCTAGAGCAGCTGCAGAACTCCTGAGCTCAATGTACTGGTAAGCTTCTGCGAGGCAATCGACGGTATCTCGTCTTTGAGACCATATGTTAATCTAGGAGAGTGTCAAGGGATGGATGCAGCAAAAGGCAGGGGGGATGAAGCTCCAATAATTTCCATGCATGTCAATGGCGGATGGATAAGCCCAAATCCTGTCGCTCTCTCTCTCCCTCTTCATCGGGTCATTCAAAATCGATATCAAATCAAGCGAACTTGCCGCACTGACACCGTCCTCATCTCCGAAACCCCTTTTGGTGCGCACTTGTTGTACCTGCCCTGTTGATTGGCCCTCCAGCGGAGCCCACCGCAGGGCCCAGGTGCCAGGGGATGGCTGACACCCACGGTGCGTGCTCTCAACCCTCATGATAGAAACCGGGTGTGATGGATGAGGTAAGTTATATCGAGGGAGTCAAACGTAAATTACTGCAGAGGGTAGTAAATTAGACGGACCGTCCCATGGTCCACACACACACACACACACACACACACAAATATCTTGATGCCCCACCAACTCGTACTCACTCTTTTTTTTTTTGGGCAACATAAATAAATAAATATATTATTTTAAATTTGAAGAGATTTGTTCAAATCAGAGAATAAGGAAATGTCCAAATAAAGCGAGACGGATGGGATAAAAGAAGAGGTGAGTTATTGAGACAGTGGGAGTGGAAAGCGTGGTGGAGATTCCCAACGCCTTAAGAAGGTGGGAGGGCGATGCCTGAATCTGAGACGGTAATCACGAAATAAAATATATTAATACTTGGATAAATATTTAATAGGAAAATTAGGACCATCACGAAGAGATCTCCTCGTCTTCTTTTACTCAGATATAAAAATTAATATTAAAAAAATAATTCTTGTATTATTTTTCACATGACGTCTCCCTCTCTTCTCTTCTGCCCCCAAACTAATCTACCCTAAATCTCGTTTTGCATTCCGCCTTGCGTTGCTCACCTCTCTCTCTCTCTCTCTCTCTCTCTCTCTCTCTCTCTCTCTCGGTGGGATGAGAGAGGAGAGGTCGGACATGTCGGAGGACGAGGATGGGGGAGGAGAGGAGAAGGACAGCTGGGCGCCGGGCCTTGGCGTAGCTGGAAAGAGCAGAGGCGCACCGGACCCGCTGCCGCCGCCGTTGTGCGACCAGGTGCTGGAGAACGTCATCGAGAACGTGCTTCAGTTCCTGACGTCGCGCCGGGACCGGAACGCGGTGTCGCTGGTGTGTCGGTCGTGGTATCGGGCGGAGGCCCAGACTCGGCGGGAGCTCTTCATCGGAAACTGCTACGCGGTCTCTCCGCGGCGAGCCATCGACCGATTCCGTTGCGTCCGGTCGCTAGTCCTCAAGGGCAAGCCCCGGTTCGCCGACTTCGGTCTGGTGCCCATCGGCTGGGGCGCCCACTTCTCCCCCTGGGCCTCCGCCATGGCTGCCGGCTACTCCTGGCTCGAGAAGATCTGCCTCAAGCGAATGTCCGTCACCGACGACGACCTCTCCCTCCTCGCTCTCTCCTTCCCCTTCTTCAAGGGTCTCACGCTCATCTGCTGCGACGGCTTCAGCACCGCCGGCCTCGCCGTCTTCGCCGAGAAGTGCAGGTAAGAGCTCTTTTACCACTCAGCTTGTTTTATCTCCAATTAGATCGGAGCTGTGTGATAAATCTAAGAAGCATTGACCTTGGAGTAATTCAACTCCAGCTTCGACTGCATAAGCTGCATACCATTTTGATGTGGGGTTCTTGGTTTTGTGAAATTGGTTGACCGATGGATTGTCCTTAGGCATCTCCGGCTGCTAGATCTGATAGAGGACTATTTCGAGGAAGAGGAGTATGAGGTTGTGGATTGGATTTCGAAGTTCCCGGAGACAACGACGAGCTTGGAGACGCTAGGGTTCGATTGCCTGCCATCCGCAGTCAATTTCGAGGCGTTGGAGGCGCTCATTGCCCGATCCCCTGCCCTCCGGCAGCTGCGGGTGAACCACCATGTCACAGTGGACCAGCTCCGCCGCCTTATGGTGCGGGCACCCCAGCTCACCCACCTTGGCACAGGGTCCTTCAGATCCCCTGAAGAGGGAGAAGGAATGGAGCATGAGGCCCCTCTTGTATCTGCCTTTGCCGCCTCTAGGTCACTCGTTTCTCTGTCCGGCTTCCGTGAGGTGGCATCTCAGTTCCTCCCTGCCATTTACCCGGTTTGTTCCAACATCACCTTCCTTAACTTCAGCTTTGCTGAGATAACCGCAGAGGAGCTTAAGCCTGTGATCCGTCATTGCCATAATCTGCAGAATTTCTGGGTAGTTGCCATTTCCAACTTGAGTTGATCTAATCTAATTTTATCCATTTTGGCATCTAAATTTCCCTGTTCTTTGTGTCTTGTATCTAGGTCCTTGATACTGTGCGTGATGAGGGGCTTCAGGCAGTGGCAGCCACATGTAAGGACCTCCGAGAGCTGCGGGTGTTCCCTTTAGACGCAACAGAGGAGTCTGAGGGGTTTGTTTCAGATGTTGGCCTCACTGCTATTTCTGAGGGCTGCCGTAAACTCCAATCTATTCTGTATTTCTGCCAGCAG
The DNA here is from genome assembly GCA_004837865.1 of Musa balbisiana. NCBI lineage: Eukaryota > Viridiplantae > Streptophyta > Magnoliopsida > Zingiberales > Musaceae > Musa > Musa balbisiana. Next base: position 4,702,389 of record CM017190.1, read on the forward strand.
ATGACTAATAAGGCGGTATTAACGATGTCCAAGAATTGCCAGGAACTCGTTGTTTTTCGCCTTTGTATCATGGCTCGCCACCTTCCCGACCACCATACTGGAGAGCCCATGGACGAGGGATTTGGGGCTATAGTGATGAACTGCAAGAAGCTCACCAGGCTTGCGGTATCTGGGTTGCTTACCGACAAGGCATTCGGGTACATTGGGAAGTATGGGAAGTCAATCAGAACTTTATCTGTTGCTTTTGCAGGGAACAGTGACATGGGGCTGAGGTATGTGCTTGAAGGGTGCCCCAAACTGCAGAAGCTTGAGATCAGGGATAGCCCTTTTGGGGATCCAGCACTGTTATCTGGGATTCACCATTACTACAATATGAGGTTCCTTTGGATGTCTTCATGCAAGCTGTCTCATAGGGGTTGTGAGGATGTGGCTCAGAGGTTGCCGCGCTTGGTTGTTGAAGTGATTAGAGATCGACCTGAAGCTGAGGACGAAGCTGTTGAGAAATTATACATGTATCGTTCCCTAGTGGGCCGGAGAAATGATGCACCACCTTTCGTGAAGATCTTATAGCGTTACTCGTTTCATGAAACAGCTATCAGGAGGAAGAATATCTGCAGTTGTCTTGTGGGTCAATGAATGATCTTATTCTGAGATAGGTAGGTGGTTCCGATCAGTGCGGAGAGGGTGAATCTGGTGGGTGGTCTTCTTGATCCTTAAGATGATTCTTGCTCTTCATTCCATGGGAAGATAATTCAGGTGTATCTTCTGTTCTGCTCTCATTTTCTTCTGTTTGGGCTGCTGGAATGACATTTATGTTAGAAGAACATCAGAGATATTATCATCTTTTAATTGAATATTTTTGTTTGTACTGCACATTTGGTAGTCCAATCAAGTGGATGGCGGAGAGGAGAAATTGGTGTGAGGATGTTGTATAAATAAGCTATTATTTCTAGGAGATTTTCTTAGCATTACATTTTGATTTAAGAGCGAGGCTGCATGACCACACAATCAACCTCCTGAACTGGGTTTTCAGATGGCAGCAGACCCTTAAAACTTCTGAACGACTATTTGTGGCCTCACATTCTATTAATCTCTTTGGAGAAGGCAAGCAGGTGCATCTCCGGAGCACATTATACCTTCCAGCAACTGGTTTTTCGGGCTGAGGTGAAATTTGAGACTCTAAAGAGTTTTCCTTATTATTATGTAAGAGTTTTAGTTCATTAGTGGATAATTTAGATCACAGTTCATCTGGTGCTTTTATTGCTTGGTTATGTGAACATAAACCAGAGTTAGGAATCTGAACTTTGCTATTATTTCCTTTACTCTGAAGAGTTTTCAAGTTCTAGTTTATCAGTGGATAATTCATGATTATCATCTGGTGCTTTTATTGTTTGCTCACATGAACCTAAATTTGAGATAGGAACTTGAATTTTGTTACAACTTTCCTCATAATGCGCTGGTCATGGTCATGGTTGTCCCCATATAGATACTCTTATGCCTGGTGCTGGTAAAAGATATGTTCACTTGTGTCTATTACAGCTTAGGCAAAGTCTTCACCACTCCAATGGTCAACACATGGTTAGCCTATGGTCCCCAAGAGAAGGTAACAGTTCATTGATTGGACTGGGTCTATCATCAGACTAGTGCACCTTTAGGACCGCAGGCCATTGGCTTTTCTGCTCGTATTGATAGGCAGGTGAGCCGCTCCTATCAACGTGTGGCCCATGAAGGTTTTAACTAGACCAGTTTCCATTGCCATTACTATTATCTCTGCTACGAAAAGAAGAGGTATCTTCCTTCTTCTTTGTTTGCTTGCTTCTTTTTTTTTCCCTCTGTTGGGTGCAATCATTTGAATTATGCCTTTGATGGCTCCCTGTGGGACTCCTTTGCTGCTTTAACATGCTAAGAATTGAGTCTCTTTCCACTCCCCAATCTGATATGAACAGCTTCGGAACAAAGTGGCATATTGGGTTTAGGAAGACCCACCATGGACCCAGCTTCTGTTCTCTCTGCTATGCTATTTCATCTTGGACATTATTCTGCATGGTGGTTGATACTTTCTTCAGTCTAGAAGGTATAAATTAGCTGAAAGTTGAGGAGTAACTAGACTCCAAGAGAAGTTTCCACTGGAGCTTCCTTTCTCTTTTTATGTTTTTGAGAAGACGAAAATAGTACTTCTGATTCATGCTTCTTGTACCCCATTAGTCAGATGATGCTTTTTATGCTTTCACTTTACCACCAGTGACACAGGTCGAGATGTGTGCATGGTGAAACATGGAGCGAAGGTACTAAGAGGCGTCCATTTATTGCCACTTGCTCATTAGGTAAATTCATTATTGAGTAATCGTGCTTTGGTGTGATTTGATAGGTAGAAATGGTGGTATTCAAGGACCTTAGTGGCCTAGCATACAGCTAAGGCACCACATGAAGCCGGCAAAAAGATAAGGGCAATTTATCGAGAAAAATATATCTGATTTTTTATATTTGATTTTTACTCTTTTTTTTAATCAAAATATTCTCAATAAAATTGGTTATATATGATGATTATATTTTGATTTTTTTTAATGAATCAGTTGGTTCTATTATATTTTAACTATTCAATTTATTTAGTTGAGTCTTATATTATCTCGTGATTTTTTTTTAATTATCTCTCACCTTCACTCCACACCCTTCCCCTTGGCTTCTTCTCCTCCTCCACCTGTCTCCTCTACCCACTCCACCACCTCCACTGTCAATTTCTTCTACTTCGCCACAATCTCGCACACGCGCTCTCTCTCCTCCTCATCTGTCTCTTTCCTTTCGCTTTCATCCTCCTTCAAAGGTATTACACTCTAGTTATAAACATTCAAAGAACATATTAAGAATATATATATATATATATATTTAATATAAAATTATCTTACATTTATTATGAAATTTTAAACAGTTAAGTTATTTTTTAAAAAATATATATTAATTTTTATATAAAAATTATCCTAAATTATTTAAGAAAGTTGTTATGTTCCAATTAGACTCGGGTTGTATTCAATATACTTTAAAAAATATTTTATTTTCTATATAAAATTATCCTAAATTTATCATAAACCTAATTACAAAATCCTACCTTTCTTATTTCCTATTTCCTATATTGACTTAGTTATAGTTGAAATTGAAATGAATTAAACTTGATTATCTACCCTATTTTAAAATTAATAAATCTATTAATTGTAGATATTTTAAGATAATTAATTATCAAAACTTTTAAGAATTCTATTAGAATATGATTCTAACAAACAATATATTAGTTTTTAATTTTATGATAAATGTAGAAGAAGTTTATATAAAACTTAATATATTTTTAATAAGTTTTATGAATAAATGAGTGTGAATCGATTATAATCTAAGAATTCACCTTGATTTGATCCAAAGAAATCCGACCTGACTTAGATTGAATTGGCTCATGGATCGATTGGATTCAAAGGTATTATGAAGATTTTTTTTTAAAAAAAATATTCTTAAATAAAAAATCAAATATGGGCACACTATCTTCTAAAAATTCATTATTAGATTTTTTTTATAAATTACTCAAAAAGATAAAATAATGATAATAATAAATAAAAACGTGAATTGGAGACTGAATGCATTTTATTTTTCCCATAATATACATACAGGGAAGAGAGTCATACATTGTACAATTTTTTTGTATTCATACCAATAATGATAAGTGATGAATCAACTTGAAAATATAAGCGACATGGAGAATATAGTGAGATGGATAGCTTGGAAGCTCTTCCAGTGGAGAGAGAGAGAGAGAGAGAGAGCTCCCTAAACTTGTCTCGACTTGACCTTTTATATAGGCAAGAGAATTTAGCGGAGAAGGTGGTGGATTCAAGTCAACTCTCACTTGAATTGTGAATGTGCAATGATTAAATCACCTAATAATATTTATTATTTTCAAACGCTTTCCTTTCACTTCAAAATATCAATCTCTTAAAATAAACAGAGTGTAAGTGTAGCCCATGTACTATAGAACAGTAGATCGTGACACAAATTTGATTGGATGTTTGACCAAGCACATTAGTAACTGTAAAAAGCAACCATTTCATATAAATTCTGCCCATTATATAGATATTTTCTCTTACCTTGTGTTGCAAGTTATGTTCTTATTAACATGTTACAATTAACATAACTACAATTTTAATAAAAATAAGATCTATATAAATATCCTAAATTGGAGTTCAAATTAGTTCCAAGTAAATGTCAGAATTAATGGTGAAATAAATCCGGGTTGAAGCTTTTCTATGGTGAAATATCCTAAATTGTTTCTTAGGTCTTTTCCTATTGTATGGCTTTTCTGTTGTTGAGCTTCAAGTCTTTCATGTTCCAACATCCATTGTCGAGTCTTCCATAAAAGATGGCCATGTAAGATTGCCGCATTGCATTTGTTCTCATCCTACTGAATTAGTCATCCACACTTTGGAGACATCCATTTTGTTTATCCTCCACGCAATGGTCAAAAGATGTTGGGGAAGCTATAATTATGTTTCTGTGGACTCCACCCCATAAAGGTCAACAACTCATTGATAAAGCTCAATATGTTGAGTTAGATTGCTTGTGACGAGTTTGATGTCTCTTAATGTCAAGTTCGTTGATGTATTGATGTTTTCGATGATTTCTAAGTAGACATGATTGAGTTTGATGCCACTTTTCTAATAGTGTAGCTGCTTTATCTCCCAGAATTATTCTGCTAATGAGTTTGCAGCCCTGAACAGCTTTATTTCCTGTTTTCAAGCTTGAACTTTGACTAGTTGATATGGCCGAGGAGAGTAGGAGGAACATGTTGGATTTAATTCGAGTATTTCTTTTCATTGTAAAATCCTAATAAATTCACTTTAGAGGTCAATATAATTTTCTCTCTTGTTTAAATATTTTTTTGTTATTTTGATTTATTGATCGATTCATCGAGAGATGTCAGCTTAGAGGAGAAAATATTAGAGTGAAAATCTCATATCAATCTCAGGAAGAGATTTCGTCTTATTTTTCATAAAATTAAAATATAGTCAACACCTGATAATTATGACTGTTTGTCACCTTAGTTTCTTATTCAGATATCATCCATGGCAATGGATTGTCTTGCTTCTTCATAATCAACTACTACATGTCTTTATCAACACATTTGATCTTTCCTTCAGCACTAACTTTGTATAATATATCTACTCCTTGGCCATCTCACCTATAAGTTTGTCCTTTCTTCTTCACAATTGGTGGTACAAACAATATAGTTATCCTTTTGTCATGACTAAGGACAAACCTTCGTGATTAAAACTATGCTCACATCCAACGTTCAAAATGAATAATTCTTTACAAATTTATGAATCGTACCGATGCCCGATCGACTAAATAGTCCCTTATCATTATAACATATTATCTACTTTAACAAAACAATCACATAAGCCTTATGACTGGCATCAAAAGATCAAATGCGAATATATTTGTAACAGGAAAATGGGGGCAAAAAGAGGCGTTGCAAAACAGTTGATGGAAAGGGTTTATAGCCAGTCAATTCAAGCTGAACACTCTTCCTTGCAGGCATCATCTACAGCTGCTGCATCTTCACATAAATCACCCTCAATCTTCTGCAGGAACTCGAGCATCGTCTTGAGGCTCTCCTCGTCATCTGCACTCAACAATGGCTCTATCAAGTACTACCTTCGTCTTTCACCGACGAAGAGAGCAAACGCAGAGGCACGCGAACTCACCGAGCCTGGGAACGGTGTGGCCTCTCGGGTGTCGGATGAGATACGGATCGACAAACTTCCCCAGGAGCTGCTCGCCATTCTTCTTCAAGAAGTCCTTCTCACCTGCACAAATGATTGCGGTGATGCTCTTCTAATCGTAATTCCTCCACAAGTAGCAAACACACACACGCACACACTCGCGCTATCATTTTTAATGGTGAAAGGCTTCTACGGAATTGGATTCGATGACCGAAGACCGCGTCACTCCAAACAAAGTCCACGGTCAACGAGGAAGCTATCGACCGTCGGTTCCTAATCCAAGGGTCCAAAGTATATGACGTTTTAACGAAGACGATAAATATATACATGTATCATCCATCTATTACCTATGAAGTGAAGCGACGTGCAGTCGATCTTGGCGGCAGAGTAGACCCTCTCGACCACCTCCGGTGCTTTAAACATCGCACCTCCCATGAACACCAAATACTTCACCTTCGGCACCGTCGTCAACGCCAATCCCTATTCACTCGTAACGTTATTTTAAGAGGAAGACGAATCCAACTGCGTATGGCGAAACCCCAAATCAAACCTTGGATTGCAGACTCGCAAGCGCGGCGGAAAGAATCGCTCCCTAATTGAAAGTTACCCAAATAATAATTCCATTAATAATTCCTTCTCAGACCATTAAATCGCTAATTCTACCCACTGACCATTAAAACTTGTGTCATTTACCTGAGAGAAGCCCATCAGACCATCGAACGGCCCTTGTTCGATCATCAGCTCCTCCACACGGGCAAAAGCCTTGTCAAGATTCGTGTACACCATAAAATCCTAATTCCATCCCACACAAATAAATGATCATAAATACTTACGGTGTTAAAGGAAGAGAAAGAAAGAGAGAGAGAGAGAGAGAGAGCACCTTATCGTACTGGTACCACTCGTAGTAGGGGGGAGGGAAGATGCCGTCGACCTCGGACTTTCCGCCGGCGGGAAAGGGAGCGTCGGGGAAGACGAGGTCGAGCCGGGAGATGACCTGTTCCGGCCACTTCGCCGCCAGCTGCGCCCGCATGATCTCCCCGCTCGTCCGGAAGCCGTGAAGGCACAGGAACCGCGGCTTCCGCCGGCCGCTCTTGCCACTCTCCTGTTCCCCGATGCTCCCCATCGCCGGCGAGTTCTCCACCCACTCCTTCGTCCCGGCAGCTCCGCTTTGTGCGAAAGCAGCGGGGAGGCGGTCGCTTCCTTATAGGTGCCGAGGGCTGGACCCTTACCATTAGTGGGTTGGTTGGTGGCTGGGGGTTGGTGGGAGAAACACTTCAACGGTGATGCCATGGGCGAGCACCCATTCATGGGGTGAAGGCCAAGCGATCGCGAGGGACATGTGACGGCGGTCCACGCACAGCGAAAGCCCACCTACCCCGCGACGTTAAGTGGGTGACGGCTTGGAGACTGTTGCTCTCTGATGGAACCCCACACGTTCATGGTCTCCGTCACGACGAACGGATCTGCTCCACGATCCGCGCCCGCACGAATCACGAAGCACATTAATCGGCGTCGCCATCCGTCGTCGACGGATCTAATTCTTTGTTCGGTCAAACAAAGGCGGCTCTGACGTGTTCAAAGAAAAAAAAAAAGATCTTACATCTTCCGTCTACCCAGAAAGCTACCTGCCTTGTGATTTGTGTTCTGATGCCTAACCCACGGGATGACAACGCTAAGAAAGGAAGAAGAGAAAGATGCTAATTAACATAATTTAGGAGGTTAATTATATATTATTTCTCTTATTATTAGTATTTTAATTTTTATATTTTTAAAAATTATATTGAGATCCTTATATTTATGAAAGTGAAAAAAAGATAATTTTATTTTCACAAATATAGAAATCTTATTATAATTTTTAAAAATATAAATATTAAGAATATCTAATTACAAGGATAATATATAATTAACCTTAATTTAGGTGGATAGATTATTATTAACCAATATAAAACTTAGTTTATCTACTTCTCAATAAATATATGACATTTATAAGATAAATTTCCTATAATTAAACTTCTCATAATTTATTTTCTCCATATTCGAATTCTAAACCTCTTAAAATACAATGAAAGCTTTTATTTCAATCATCAGAATTATATGTATTTGCACTTTGTTTATGCTTATTGACATTAAGCTTCATTTGAACTAGAATAATAAAATAAATAAATAAATAACCTTCTATCATGTTATGATTCCATGCATGTTTTAGTGCATGTAGGTGTAGATATATGCTCATATCGATGTAGATGAATAAACTATTCGCCTATATGTGCATTATTTAATTTGTCACTCTTAGAGAGATCACCTTTTAGGGATTGTTCCTCTTATAATACATACGCAAATGGATTTATGTGCTGTTATTCATTATAAAATAATAATGTTAGATTCCCAAGGCTTTAAATATAGTACTTTAACATTTCTCACGCATAATCTATTTTAATAATCCTTGCTTGGGTATCAATTTTGTCATATGTTTCTCATGCTTAATGTTATTATAGAAGTGTGTAAGTGCTTTATTTACAAAGTAAAATATCATTTTGTCAGCTAAATTTTCTTGAAATTGTAGGGGGCTTCATGTTAATGATAATATTCATGTTATTCAATATTTTTAATAATATTTATAAAAAAGGCAAATGATCAGCTTGTTTGTATAATATCATAGGTTATTAATTTCTTCGTGTTAAATTTTATTAGAAATGTAGGGGTGTGTATGTAAACTTGTTTACACTTTTGTTGACATGCTTATTATTAGCATTTAACTATATGTGATTTATATCAAAATAAATTATATTTTTATTTTCATTATGGATTCCAGTAATAAAAAAAATGACATGACTATATAATATATCACGATGGCCTTATTAAAGGTATAAATGGAAAGATTATTATCTTATTGTTAGGGTCGGAGCGGCAGAGGGAGAGTGAATTAGTGCAGCGGATTAAAACTTGTAAGTTTGAAAACGATTCCGTAAATGCATAAAGATTTCGATTCGACAATGAATGACTTGATAAGAGTAGCTCGAGTAAAGTGAGAAGATAAAAATCGAAAGCTTGCTACTGTATAAATAATGATTTCAGAAAGTTAAGTACTCAAGGAACACACCAATTTAAAGCGGTTCGGTCAAATGACCTACATCCACTTGCGAAGCTTTCTTCGATGAAGTTTCCAACTTCCACTAGCAAATCACTTTGAATGGGAATGACAAATACCCCTCTTACAACCTTTTATAAGTGGTTCACACTCTTACAAATTTTCAAAGAGAAAGGAGGTGAACACTTAAGCTACTGAAAACAAGACTTGTTAAAGATTTTGCTAAGGCTTTATCTCAATCTCTAACTTATCAAAGATTGTATTCTCTGCTGAGAATTGAGGGGTACTTATAGACCCCAAGAGGATTTAAATTTGAACTCCAAATTTTGAATTCCTTTGGGTTCCCGGAGCTAGCGGTGCCACCGCCTGTCAATGTCATATTGATCGTTTACAGGCGGTGCCATTGCCTAGACTATTTCAGCTCATTAGTTGGGTTCCAAACTTGGCCCAAACCAATCCGAACTCGGGCCCAATTGGCCCCTAACCGGGTTATATAATTAACTCTTAATCCTAACCCTAATTACATGTAAACTACAAAATTAAGACATAGTCCTAAGCAAGTTTTTAACCGGCAACGTCGAGTTTCCTTCCGATGAGCTTTTCGGCGAACTTCCGATGGACTTCCGATGCACCTCAGATTTCTTCCGGCGGACTCCCAGTAGGCTCCTGGTCTTGTGGCGAGTTCAGCGAGTCTTTGGCAAATAGCCAAACCCTCTCGGTGATCTCCACGAACCTCCGACGAACTTCCAAAAACTTCGACAAGTCCCCGATTTCTTCTCGGTTAGTTCCGGCAGCACTTCCGACGATTCTTTGGATTTTCGTCGGACTCTCGAACACTCATCGAACTTGATCCGGTAGACTTGCTTTATGTCTTCAAGCTATCGTAGTTAATCCTGCACAAGTAAAGCAAAACTTCGATCTAGACAATTACTCCTAAGCAATTAATCAAGTTGTCCGACATGTCATTGGTCCCTCGACGCTTCGTCCGATTCTTTGGCGCATCGTCCTCTCTTGTGGCCTATTGCCCAATCGGTCAGTTGACTCTACAACTCCGATATCCTAGGTGCAATACCCGCTTTTCTTGGCTCGAAGCCTTCTGTCGATACGTCGACCGATCCACAAGCCCGACGTCCAATCTTCTGACATGTTCCTCTAGCCCAACATGATTTTCCTACTTTAATTATCTCATCTTGATCAAAGTATCCTACGTCACTCAAAATACAGATTAAATAAAAAACACATATTAAGTGGTTTTATCATCAAAATATGAGATTCAACCGGCGAATTTGTTAGCTTATAATGAGCAAAGACTTAATGTGATAATAATAATTCGGTTGATTAATTATATTATTCGTGTGGTGATTATTTTATTAGTCTTGTGTAGAACTATAGAAAGAGTGTTGTTATAAAAAGACCCAAAGCTTTATGTTTCGTGAGATGGGACGTTACATTGCGTAGAAGTTATTATACATGAGAGTACTCATAGATGATTAGGGATTTGGACAATCTATAGAAACTCTCAAGAATAAACCAAAATATATTCACATGACCATAAACACGCAACCTTACAATACAATACAATATTCTGTACAATATGTCTGATAATTAAAATCAAAGTCAAAGAAATATAGTTCACGACCTTATTCATTATATTTTCTTCAAATAATTAATATTTATACTATGTAAGGTTTAAGTCTTATGAAAGTACCTCATTAATCATAATGTATAAGTTTGAGTAGTATTTTTTATTTATTTTTTTAATATTAAAAAAATGATTTACTCTCTTTTATTGATTTTATCACCCCTTTTTTTTTCCTTCCCTTTCTTTTTATGATGTTATCGACATGAGTCATTTAAGGATTTCAAACATTCACTTAATTGAGACTTGCCTATAAAATAGGAAAATCTTATTTCTGATTATGCAATCAAAGATATTCTTTCACTCAAAAATCTTTCTCATATATTTTTTCTTATTTTCTTTCATTCTCGAACTAAAAGATTTCTATAGTTCTTCGATGCTCGTGCACAGAGAAATGGCTTCCCGATCGTATCTTCAGGTATCTCTCGAAACCATCCCATATGATGATGAGATTTGTCTTACAATAATGTCTAACATGATTTAAAGTTTTTTTTTTCAGCTTTCTCTTATTTATTTTAAATATTATTTATTTATGTTCTAACACATGAAGACTACCCATCAAGTGGTTTAAGCTATGCACATAAAAAAAAATCAATTATTTACAATCCAAACCTATGATAAAAAAATAAAATTTGAGGATATCAAAATATTAAATTTTTATTCATATATATATATATATATATATATATATATATATATATAACTTATACGGTTTATAATTATTTAACATATTGTAATAACTCCACAAAACATAATGCTAACTCAAAAATCATTAACAATTACTTATAAATCCACAAGAACAAGAATAACTATAACCATAAAACCAGTCATTTATCATAAGTTCATATCAATATAAAACTTCTAAACTTTCGAGAGGCCTTTTAACCTTTATAAGATATATCACTACTATCTCAACCTAAACCTAATATTAGAGTGAGTGACAAATTGACCTAAAAAATTTATACAATAACATGATGAGCTATAAAACTAAATAAGTGACTAACATATCTATCACAAAATATGATAAATCATATGACCTAAAAGTAAATGTGCACATGAATATAAGTCATATATATCATTTCATTAGAAACTTAATAAGAAAGCAAAGAGCAACCAGATAGATCTAAGCTATTCAAGATGTAAGTCATTAATTGAAGAGTATAATTGCATTTTATATTTATTTTGATTCATTCATAACAAGAGAGTAAAAAGCATTATAGGAGCATATCAAGAAAACAAATATAAAATATGATCTCAAAATAACTAAATAAAATATTAAAAGAAAGATTTAGGAGCTAAGTTTCGAACGAAATTGGTTTCGCCCAAATCAGAATTTTACACAAAATGTTATAATTAAAATAAAATAGATAGAACAAAATTTTTATAAATTCTAGATTAGTAAGTTTTGCCACTAAAAAGTGTTGCTTTGGCTCGAGGATTTCGGATCAATTCATCACTTTCGAGATTAATTTTTTTCCAAGCTAAATATTTTAGCTTAGTCTATAGTGATTTCTATCTTTGATTTCTTCTTGATTATGAACAATCTGTAAAGTTCTACGTTTTAGAAACATTAGTGCGAAAGCACATAATGGAGAGCATAGCGGATTGCAAACTATGTCAAATCTATGACAGAGTTCATACCTTGGAATATAAGCATTTCATGATCATGATAATATTATAGAGTATTTAGATTGGTAACGATAATAGCAATGTTAGATGTGGATCCGGATCCAGAAACATCTGCCTCGGGCTCGCGGTTCGGATCCTACTCGTCTTATTCGCAAATACAAATCCGGATCGAGTACAAGTCAAAATCGGGTCCATTTGACCAAAATACAATCCTTAGCCTGCGCGCTCGTGCACGCAACAGCGCAAAGCGTTTGCACGCAGGAAAGGATCAAACCCTCGTGCGAGTTACAGAGCTCCCCGTCCTTCCAAGAAACTTCATGGCGATTTTACTGGACAGCAAAACAATCATCCATGGCGGACGTTTGTATGTGACCTCCGTTCCTATACATTTCATTCTGACCTTTTAAGACTTGTATTCGTTGTATCCCAGTTCACCTTCTTCTCGGAAGGTTCATGGACAGTCCTCGACTCCCAGTACTACAGCCTCGGCCTGAGTAACCTAGTGTCTTCACTGCCTCTCCATGCACCTGAGCACCCCTGCTGCAGGTTATTTCCAGCTATTCCCCTCGTCCTTTCCAGGAAAACACACTAAATGGGACTGCTCGAACAAAGTGCCGATTCCAACATCAACCTGCTTTAACAATTCGATGGCTTTGTCCCGGCGAGGTGGTCCTCAGCCTGTGGTGACTGCTATCCACTTCAAATGGCCTGCAGGGGGTGAGAGATCGCAGGTCTGCATGATTTGAATGATTCATTCCCACTCCTGGATCCAATTTGAACTGGAGAACAAGATGAGGTGTAATCTGACAGGGGATGCTGTTGCTCCATCATAATTGAGTCACAGGACAGAATGACCATGGCTAGTGGGCTGTGATGGAGGAGAATAAACCATGGTGATGTGCACAGTAGAATTCCTCTGTCCGAGTTTGCCACCGGGGATTACAACTGAAACACTTTTGTCTCACATGCATTGTCCATCTTTCCTCCATTACATCTGCAACTTTTAGCACACACTGGTGCAGGCATGTTACTGATCTTACACTTTTTTCTATCAGAGAATCTTTTAATTTTGATTTCACTGAACTGTACCAGTTGTATGGGCTTCATTGTTAAACTACAAAAATGAAAGGAAACAAAGATCTTCACCATTCATCTTGTCCACCTTCAAAGCAGAGTTCAATTGGAGTTTAGGGCAGCTTAATGGCATTGTTATCATGAAAGCATTTCATATCTCGGAATATAAACCACAATGGTCAGAATCAGATTTGCTAGCATGATAATCTTGCAATCTTAAACATTTTATTTTGATTCTATGCATCAATTGGTCGAGTGGTACACCCAAGTGTAATCAACATGTCCTCAGCCAACAGAGGCTGTGGTATGCTTTAGCTGTCCTGTAGATTCATTAGGTGTGCATGTGAAATGGATCTGCAGTAAACCAGTGCTATCTATCATCCTATACACTTAGCTTAGCTGGTGGACATCGATTACAACAGATCTGCAGTGCAATGGATGCAATTTTGACATGGCTGTAAAGAATTAGATCTTGGGATGAAAATTCCAAGAAGATCACCAAATTCCAGTGAGGAACACAGAATCACCACCTACATGAAGGTTTTATATGTTCTCTTCCCAAGGTTCATCACACTTGACTTGACCCCCTCTTTTATATCATGGGGGGAAACAAAGACCAGAGTGTGAGCAGACAAGCAGTCAAAACAATAAGATGGCAGACACAAAATGTACATACAATAAGAAAGTGTGATCATTTGGACTGTGTCAATAGAAAAGAAACTTCCAAGGAAAACCACTTCCTCTTTGTCTTTCAACTCTAATCTTCCTTTTTATTTTTGTTTGGGTGACCATTTTTGATCTCCAAAGGACTTCTCTACTAGTTTGTGACAAAGAAGAAGAGACCAACAACAACAACAACAACAACAACAAAGGCACTTTTACATCTATCTTGATCATGACAAAAGTGTTCTTGGTACGATGTTCGTCTGCCTGATCCACTTTTAAGGCAGGAGATTTTATTTAATCCTTTTTCTGAATCTCACTCCTCTTTTTTTCTTTTTTTTATGGCTTTTGTCAAAATTCTGACCACAGCATATACCCCACTAACCAAACCAAACTACAAGTTGGAAAGCAAGTACATACAAGGCCTTCTTCATGGGATTGGCAAGCTGCTTGTTTTCCTCCTCTTATTAGCTGGAGAATCTTGATGACATGTTGCTTGTGACCCGGCAGCCGTATCATCACTCTTATAGCTCAGGCATGCAGCATCCAACACCCCATTGGGGCTTTGTGGTACATAGGAAGCCAATGGACTAGCAATTTCAAGTGACCTACCCCTCACTGCCATTAACTCTTGGATCATCTCATAACATCTGAAGACTCCTTCCTGCAACAACCAACGTAGTCCAATACCAAATAAGAATTTTAAGCATGCATAACAATTACCAATGGAACATGAAACAACAGTTTGTGACTAAGAAAGAGAGACATTTGCACCTTCACAACATGGACACAGCATGATAAAGCCTTCTCAACTTGCACAATTTGGGTCTCCCTCAAAACAGACAGCGAAACGGCAGCAGCAAGTTCAGATGGTCTGAATGCTAAGAATTCAATCCCTGAAATGGCATTTGTCTCACTCTTGATCACACAAATCAATCCACCAAACTAAGCGTAACACAGAAGAGGGAAGATGAGGTTTACATCCTAGACAGTGAGATAATCTACCTCGAATTGTGCCTAAGATGAGTTCAACAGAACGAGACACCGATAACTTGCTTGGGGCATTGCCTCCATTGAACTTATGAAGGAAGAAATCTATGAAAGAGAATGGAGTCACCGCTTGCATCCTCCATTTCAGGGTGCTAAGCACCAATTGCTCCATTCTTTGGATAGTTCTGGCTTCAAATATATATTTCGCATCGCCTACCTATCAGAAACAATTCACGAAAGTCTCAGAAAAAATACATTGTCTCAAAGAACTAATTATGGACTTACATCTACAAAACCTAGCTTACTTGTAAGTCGAGAGATAGAGGGACTTCAGTTTCCTCCATCTTCGCAGCCAAAGATAAACATGCCACAGATAATAGTTGTGACATCCAAGCCTTTCCTCGCTACAAAATAGAATTAAGACATGGAAGCAAGAACTAAGATTCTTCCATCCAACAAAAAAATATGAGTACAGTTTGTGTTCGATCAAGGATCAGATTCCAGATTGTGTGAGAGTTCTTACAGGAAGCTCATAGGCAGAGAGGAAGCGATCCATATAATTTACAGCTAAATATGCACTCAGTGGCCCAAAGCTGTAATGAGCATGAACCTGTGCGACAAATCATATAAGCCATTGATCACAAGAGAGGAGCTGTTGACCAAATTCTGCAGCACAACGTTGAAATCTTTGCAACATAAAGTAGCATGACATCCCCTCAACATCATCAAACGACAGGAAAACGGGCAAAAAAGGAAACCGCTTTCAAATCAAGTCACGTAAGAGTTCTACAAGATAGATAAAAGCAAAATAAAGATCAGGAACCAAGAAAGACCAAACTGATTTATCGAAACACATTCCGGTTATTTACATATACAACACATCAACATCAACGATTATCCACAAGAAATCTAATCCATTATGACAGATGCGATAAAGTGGAAATAAATCACAGACACTCATTTGAAGAATCAACATTGCAGAGGAAAAGAGAGAACGCCATGACCGCAATGCCAATGGCAAAAGGCATAGGTCGATGAGTGCCCACGGAAATCGCAAATACCTTTTACAGCAAGAAATAAGGAACAAAAACCCACCTTCCAAATCCAATCAATAGCATCTCTCCTAATGGCTAAGTCTAACGCCCCGGACCGCAGCCTCACCGCATAGTCCTCCCGCGGCATATGCTCAGTCTCCCTCCCGACCAACAAACCCACGCACTCATCCGACTGAACGGGAAAGTCCACGAGGAAATCCCCATAAAAATCGGAACTTTCTGCTTCAGAAACCCAACCAAGCCCATGCCCACCCTCCTCCTCCTCCTCATCTAAACCCAGGACGTTGATGTTGTTCTCGGCGCAGAAGAGGGTAGAGGCAGCGGAGTCGAAGGTTGGAGCCATCGCTTGAAATATGGCAAAGATGATATTTTTCTCGCTAAAATAGAGCCCTCGTTCCCCTTCCTCTCCGCTTCTCCCCAAAGGTGGCTCCTTTTCACGGAGGAAAGGAGTTGAGTGTTGGCAGCACTCAAGGGGCAGCAGAGGAGAGGAAGGTGGACTACTGTTGCATAGACAGGAAAGGAGGGGTTCTGTGGGGCACTTGCAGTGGAGGGGACATGGTTGCTTTGGCCAAGACGAGAGCAAATGGCGAGAAGAAATATAAACAATATGGAGAAGAATGCATGACAGGCTTATCAAAGAAGTATATATCTGATCTCACTGTGCCTCCTATGAATCTGAATGTGCACCCTACTGTTTGGCTGTAGAAGGGGTTGATGAATGGTGATGATTGCTGAAGAATGATGAAGTTATGATTAATGGGTGAGGTGGGGAGGTGCTTAAAAAGCATATGATGTGGTTGTACAATAACATGATTTGGAAAATAATCTTGTTTATAATATGTCAGATACATAAATATATTTACTAAGGAATCAAGAGTTTTCATTTGCCCAGAAGTTAGATTTGCAGTGAAATTACAAGTGCAGTACCAAAAGATTAGTGAAATAAAATGCAAGGACAGTTTGCATCCTTTAGCTCTTTAACTTCTATTCATATTCATATTTGAAGCAAAGATAATGAGAAGATATCAAATTTAATAGAAAAATCTTGAAAAAACATATGGCTTTAGATCTACACCAATGTGATTGAGGATGATAGTTAGGGCAAGAAAACAAAAAGGAAAAGGATCTCTGAGGTACAAGATTGCATCCTTACTTTGGTCTTGCAGCATTCTTAATGTCTTTATAGTTAAAATATTTTGAAGGTTTTTAGCATGCCAAATACCATCATGTTTTTGTGTTTTAAAAATATAATTGCATTAATTTTAGATTTGTATAGACATAAATGAAAATATCCCCATATATATAACAGAGGAACATAAGTAGGAGGAGAAAAGGATTTCATGATGTATGGACATTTTTAACAAAATTCACATGAAGACATGTATGATCTTAATGACCAAAATTATATGAGGTATTCCTCTGATTCAGGATATGTTAATTGGTGGCATCTAAAGTTACACTTTGAATGGGGATTGTGGGAAAGACTATCACCAGTATTGATAATTAATTGTACTTTGCTTTTCAAAAGGTTGAAAACCAATGGCAAATACAAGTTGCAAATGTGGTCTTTCCTCCAAATGCTCCAATCTCAGCATTGTTTGATGGAAGATAGAATAATCAAGAGGCTAAAGCATGGACCTTTGCAATAATGGTGGAAGTATCTCTGGGCAAAAAATAAAGATATTAAAGTATCTGAAATAGAAAAGATAATTGGCACAGTATATATATATATATATATATGTGTGTGTGTGTGTGTGTGTGTGTGTGTAGAAGAAGAAGAAGAAGAAGAAGATCATGCATAAAAAACACTTTGTATTAAAATTTTCTTCAATTAGTAAATAGATACCAACTTTAAAATGTCTATGTAACTTGGTATTATACCTACCAAATCTGTGGATCTTGCTCCTTTAGAACCAATCATACATTTATAAGAATGGACTCAGACAATGACAATGATAATTAAGATGACCACTATTACTCCTTGATTGACATTTATTGTATATGCTTCTTGTCTACCATGGTTGTGCTCTTCTATCTTCAAACCTTGGTGAGTTCAGGTACAATAATTTGCTTTCCTTTCTGAACTATGTTTTGTCATCTCTCAAGTACTCTCTGCTTTGCATTGATGCTCAAATGTTGTGCTCATTTGTTCACATATGATGTCTGTTTGTTATCTTCACTTCATTTACCTTTTTACTCTTCTGTCTAACATTGATATCTATCTATCTATCTATCTATCTATCTATCTATCAACAAGCATTATATATATAGACTAGACTGTTGTTATAGTCTAAGTTCATCTCCCAGCACGCATCTTATGATAACCTTAAAAGGTTCTGATTCCAGTCAACTAAACGCCAGGTGTACTCACAGATCTATCATCTTTGTCCCCTGATCCATTACTCAACCTCAGACAGATAATATAGTCAGCGAGCATGGACCAGCCGCTGCTGCTTTCTTAATGACCTTACTGTGTTCTTCCCAAGTCCAACGAGGGGGTGTAACATGGACAACGCGCGCCTGCCGAAGGACCACCTCCTTCACCCCACCCAGCAATATTGTACTGCTACTGGACTACAGTTCATGAACTAAAGCTCTCTCTAATCTCAGCTCGCTTTCATCAAGTATGACAGTCGAATCTTTTTTGCCTTTCTTGCTCCTCTTCCGATGGCTCTCTCTATGACCTAAAAAGTTAGTGGGGAAGGCTTCACCCATGGCTGTGACGCATGCACACAGAATTCCATAAGCTTCTGGTCTTGAGTTGGTGAACACAAGCGTGGATTGTGAGTGTGACCGGTCTCTTTTTTGAGAAGCCTTCCTCGAGACTTTTCCTCTTTATCTGTAGGAGCTGCTGCTTGCCTCCGATTGAGATCCGAGCTCTCGGTACTGTTGCAGAAACATATATCATTCCTCTCTATCATGGCTACCAAAGTTGTCGATAGGATCGGTGTTTGGAGTCAGCTTAAATAAGTGCAACAAATCTATGGTAACATGCTTACTTATTCCGATAAGAGGAGAGAGGGATCGGCAAGTAAGATTTAGAAGGACACAGCATCATCTGCACTGTTCTAAACCCTAAGCCCTACCCTACGTGATGCAGTAGGCTCAGAGGGCGAAGACAGGAGACATGTGCACCACCCATCGATGCGGCGGAGCACCATGAATAAGGCTCCCAGGAACATCCGCCACAAAAATTTCTGCATCTCGCCGCCATCCTCGCCCAGCCACCGTGTTCTGCGGCCTTGATCCACCTACGTATACGTGCATGCTGCCTTCCCTGGTCACTGTGTATTCTTCTGAACCCCCTTCACTTGGATCAACATCGATTGTAGCACGAATGTTGTTGTAATCTTTCCTTAGGCAAATTGAATCGATCTAAATCGAGCTTACATCAAGATGGCGACTTCTCGTGCTACGTCGTTTCAGATTTCTCTGCTACTGCTCGTATAAAGCCTCTTCTGTGGCCTTCGGTCTTCTACATAATAATACTATATAATCCACACATACAAATATACCATGTATATCCAAAAACAAATGTACCATGTGATACGCAATTACGGCAATCTCGTGAGCTGCCAAAAATAATTCGCCACTTGGTATTGACTTCGAAGCCTACGACAAGTTTCAATTGTACGAGTTAGGTACATCACATGAACATGAGTCCTTATTGGTCATCGGGTTCATAAAAATATTAAGCTAATAGTAAGTTACCAAGGGACTCTCCGAACCGTCGGTAATTCTAACTATAAGATATGATCAGACAGGACGAACGGTCAAGATTAAGGGAAGCATTGGGATCGATGGTTTTGGAGGCACCTTCGGAACCCCCATGTAGAGTAGTGGTCAAGCGGAGGTCAAAATGGACGCAGTGGCTGAGGCATCCCCGGTGCTCCCGTGCGTCTTTATGTGCACACCGCCAGGCTACAATGGAGGAGGATTGTTTTAGCGGCATTACCACGAACACATCAAAGGCATCCACGCGGCAGTGTGGGAGACCACCTTTCCCCGCGTGCCCAAACTCCGAGGGAGAGCAGAAATCTTATCCCCTTTTCATGTGACGTGCACTTTCTGATGGTGTAACAATGACACATTATATCGTATAATCCCTTTCGCCATGTTCATGGATCAAACTTCTTGATTCCATTTAGACAGAGAAAACAAAAGAGCCCAGTAACATTCATAGAAGAAAGAGATGGAACAAGATCACATGAACAACCTACAAGGATTGCAAATAAGATTACCAAAGGTCTTGAGACTATTATATAGTCTTCAGTGTAAAAGTGGTGCATGCTTTGACCAGATTCATCCATGGATACATGACATTCAAGTCCTCCTCTAATGCTCTGTTCCTCCTAGGCTTCATCAATTTGTTCCTGCACAATACAGGAACTATCATTACCAGCAGGCTTCACAGGTTATATCTATGACTAGAGAGCCTAACTACTAACCTGTGCATCAGAAGTCCAAAGAGTAAGATTGTCGCGCAGCAGCTGCATGATGAGGGCACTATCCTTGTAAGATTCTTCACCCAAACTGTCTAATTCTGCAATGGCCTCCTCAAATGCCTGCATGAATGAGCCATAAGCATCAACATCACCAAATTATGAATGTTTGCCAGCAGGCTGCAGACATCTTATTTGTAGTGATGATAATGTGACCATCATTAGATCACTCTAGCTATAATCATGGTGTAAAAGTACACCGAATCTTGGCACTGACATTCTTTATCATAGAGATATTTCAACTTCCTTAAATTGGGTGTGTCAACAACCAAGGTTACAGATCAAATGAGCCTCTCTTGATCAGTAGCCACTTGATGCATCCCTCTTGAATTTTCTGCATTGACAACTTAAAGGATCTTTCATTTGAGAAAAAGGGAAACCATTCAGGCACTTGGAACGGATGAACATCAGTAATGCTCCCAGAATTAGCGAACCGATACATATTTAGTCCTAGATATATACATTCATGAAGGTGCAGTGCATGTTGAACTTCCTTAAAATTCTCCGTTATACTGTCACGAACCAAATGCCCCTAAACAATCTTTAACTTCATAATAGCCCGATTTCAAATACGTGCATCATCCTTAAGTGTAGCAAAAAACCTTTGTCTCTTTTAAAACTGCAATGCAAAAAAAACTAAACAATTTCTCCAGATAGTGCCTCACTTATCATATTTCCCCTATAAGGGCCTAGAAACAGAGTCAATTGTGCTCAAGTATTGATGGGGTCTTCTTGGTTTCCTTGCCAAGTAGTTCATTACCAAATTCATTTTCTTTGTTTGTTTTTGCTCAAAACAAATAGATTGACCATTTGCTTAGTAGCAGAAGCCACCTTGACAATTCTATCAAACAATCAGGCACAGAATAGCAATTGATCTGGACCTACCATGAAATGTCAGAAAAAATTGTAAGGCAACAACATGCTTTTCGACCTTCCTTCTATTTGCACCTGTCTTGAAGCACAATTTGTACCTCACCAAGGTTCATTAAGATACTGCTTTAACCAAAGAAAAAAGACAGAAAAGAAATCAAAATAGAAGACTGTTTGTGTTCCCTAATTCCTTGTCCTTTTCAAGCAATAAGGATAGGTCCGCTACCAATCAGAAAAAGGAAAAAAAAGGGTTAACCTCATCTACATGCCTGCCAAAACAATTTAAATGCTAGGGGCCGTAATTGGTTTATTTGGCTACTTTTTTCAGGGAAGTTATCATCACTAGCTAAACAACTTCCAATTCGTAGACTATTTCTTCTTTCCGCAACTTACTTATAAACAACCTTATCTATTGACTCTGAACTTACGAATTTGGTTATCTCAAGTTATTCGTTACATTAAATTGTTTTGCCAAAGCATAAATTTGACATGCCAAGGCACTGTTTTCCATCACCTGTTGGGTAACTATGCGGAAACTAAGTTTAATTCTGAACAAGTATCACCTCGAGAAAGTGGCACTTACAAATTCAACAACTTACAAACCACCAAAAGTTTAATTCTTTGCAGTTAAATGAACAAATGTGTAAATAAAAGGATCTTTTTTTCAAGCTAATAATAACAACACAAAGAAGAAGAAAACCTGTTTTGCCATGCTACAAGCCCTCTCTGAAGAATTCAGGATCTCGTAGTAGAACACCGAAAAGTTAAGAGCCAAGCCCAACCTTATGGGATGTGTTGGTGGAAGATCTGCAAGTGCAATATCCTGTACAGAAAATATATAAATAAATTCAAGAACAAACAAACTCATCAAAATCGTTGATAAGAAGATAATAAACACAAAATACAAGTAATATGATAACATGAACGCCAAGTAATGACCACAACCTATAATAATAGCAGAATAAGAGATATGACAGTTACACAATCACTAAAAGAACCTGGCTAATCAATCCAACGAAGTTGCTAGATCCATGCTAAATCCTGAATTTATTGTATTGAGGCTACACATAAGGGATTAAATATTATGATCATGTAATGGAACGCCAAAATAATGGATTTACTAAATCCTGCATTTACTTTAACATGTTTTAAGATCGAGAAAGTAATTCTCACCCTAAGAGAGTATAATACGAACCTTTTTCAACAAGCTTATCTCTGTTTTCTTCCCTTCTTTGTAATGACAGATGCTAAAAATGGAGGGAGGAAAAGAATATTACTGGACAACGATTTGATTGAACAACAGTGTGGAAGGCCAAACAACCTGAGCGGCTTTGTACGCGCTCATGGTGTCGTCGGCCGCGGCCTTCCGCTCCTCCCCGGCCTTGAACTCGGCGATATAGCGGTGGTAATCACCCTTCATCTTGAGGTAGAAGACCTTGGACTCGCTGGTGGCAGCGGAAGGGACGAGGTAGGAGTCGAGCAGCTCAAGGATCCGGCCGCAGATGTTCGAGAGTTCGGCCTCGACGCGGGCGCGGTAGGCCCGAGCGTGGGCGGCATGATCCTCGTTCCTGCGGCCCTCCTCCTTCTGCTCGATGGAGGAGATGATCCGCCAGGAGGCGCGGCGGGCGCCGACGAGGTTCTTGTACGCGACGGAACATAGGTTGCGTTCCTCGACGGTGAGCTCGCCGGAGGACGGCGTGTACTCCCGAGCCAGCCTCTCCATGAAGCCGGCCATCTCGTCGTAGCGCTCCGCCTGCTCCGCAAGCTTGGCCAGGTACACGAACTGCTCCCGGGTGAGCGTCTCGCTGGAGGAATCCATCGCACACCACCCCCACCACGGAACAAGCAGGCAGCGGCGAAGACGAGAGGAAAGGCGAGATTTTTATTTCGGGGCTTTTTTCTCTCCTTTCTCTGCCCTCCATTTATTTCCTTTTAATTATTATCCTCTCGCAAAAACTACTACCCTTGTAAACCGCACGCGCCGAAGCCTACGTGCTCCAGTGTCAGAAGATCAACACTTCCATGGGCAAGTATTAAGGGTGATGCGCTATCTCGTAACTATTGTTCGTCACATTAGCACGTGAACGAGAGCTGCGCCCTTAGCCAGCCGGACGATGTGACTGATGCGGCGAAGGATTTCGTAGGACGGGGCCCGCTAAATTTTAGGGGTTTTTTTTTGTTTTACATCCTGTACTTAGGCCGAGCCACAAGAGAGGGATAATTTGAGTTATTAGTGATGGGCCCGCAGTTGTACACCAATAGAAAGCGGCATTTACGTGGTTTACGAGAAACATGCCTCGGGAGATCTAGAGAAAGTCTTCGATGTGGTGCCCGGAAGCGGTGGTGAGCATAAGGATGCTTTACCGCCATAAGAAGTCAGTAAAGAGTGAAACGATGGGGAATAATAAGGATTAATGGGAATTAATTATATTTAAAATGTAGCTTAAGAATTACATTTGTCTACCAATTAAATCTTTTTTTCCATCATGAAATATTCTTCTTTGGCCCAACAAATTATCCATGTGATGTTTTTTCGATTATTGATTAATAAGAAACCTTCGATTTCGAGCTTTATAGCAGAATGTTCCTATTTTTATAATATATTATTTTTTATTCAAAAATGTTTAATCCTATATCTTCTCATGATTAGATTAGATGGTGATGTTTGCCATTCTCAACGCAGTATCTTCCCCTATGGCCTACAAAAACTTACAAGCAGATAAGGTAGTCGCTATCTTTGTAATCGTATAAAAAAATATATCTTTGTTATTATTCTATTATTTATTATAATATGCTCTATCACTTCACATAATTTAAAAAACCATTAAATAGATTATTAATATATTAATTAGTTGATAAAATTATAAAATAATATTGAATAACATATTTATTATCACTTCATGATAAATTAAAAATAGAGATTTCGAAGTTGCATTTGTTTTCTCTCACGATGAATATCGTTATCTAATCATATCGTCCTCTATCGCTAGTGTGGACGACCTGATACAACTCATTTATCTTTGCCTAGGTAAACGATAGATAGTTTCGTGTCAAAGGGTGATGTCAATAGAGTCATCATGTTATTCTCTAGGTCTTATATTAAGAAAACAAATCTGATTCCTGTCTAGGTCTTATATTAAGAAAACAAATCTGATTCCTGTCTGAATCAAACGGGATATCATGACTTATTACCATCAGAGATATACGTATGTTATATCATTCTCATTCTATTTCAACGTCTCTTCTACTAAGATAAGCAATAGGTAGTTTCACGTCAAAGGGTAGGGTGATGTCAGCAGAGCCATCATGCCTTTTATAAGAGAATAAACTTTTTTATATGTTGTTTCATCGTCTCTCCTACGGAGACATGCAATAGAAAGCTTCGCGTGAAAGGGTGGTGTCACCAAAGCTACAGTTCTTCGTCTTCTGTAAAGGAACAAACTTGCTCCTTGGTCCAAACAGGAGATCATCACGGTGCACTTTCTATACGTTGTTTCCTCCCTCGTTTAGTCGTCTCCTCTCCCCTCCCATGGCGACCTCTCAGCTCATCAGAACAAAAGAGGGAATTTTATAGTTCCATTTGCATTTGGGTATTTCTTTACAGTAAGACATGGACCCCTGCAAGCTTCTAAGTTCATTCTTTTAGCCTTGCACCTGAAAGGATTGTGGTGATTACAAGATCATCGCAGATACGTCTACAGATGCTTGAAAGCATTTGCAGCTCGCTTCGAAGTATCAAACGCTCTCTGAACAGTGCATTCGTAGGGCTATTATTTAGACGATATACGACAAATGAGAAGAACAGAAAAACTCGGTGGAGTAAAGCTACGACAATAATATTTAGGAGCATTACTGATCAAAATTGAACTATTGCAATCTGCCACCCATTCTAAAACTTGGGCCGAGCTTAACATCCAGCCTTCTCTTGAAACCTACTTTAGTTGTCTTCCATGAGAACATGAGAAAGAAGAAGATGAGAGAAAAAGAATTCAAAGGAGCGGTGTCACGTTTCGTAAACTAATCGACACGTCGATTGCATACGTGAACACAAAAGAGAGGGTAAGAAATAATAATAATAATAATAATAATAATAATAATAATAATAATAATAATAATAATAATAATATCATAAGTATCAACTATTTATAATCGATTATATTAATCTTTTATCATCAATAAAATATATATGTTTTTATAAAAAAAATAAAAAAAATCTATTTTGTGTGTAGTATACATCGTTTCTTGAACCTAAACAATTAAGGAAAATAAAACTTAAATTTTTTATGTAAGAAGAAGAATATCCTCAAAAAATATACCTAAATGGTCAATCCAAGAAAAATAATGTGATGGGTTTCTCCATACCTTTTAATTTTTTTTTTTTCATATTGTTCGTTCATCATTTTGATTAATGGCGCTCTTTCGTTTGTGACGTATCGATCGATCATTGTATGCTATTGACCTTAAAAAAATTCACTTAAAACGAACTACCTATGTTAGAATTTTAATCAATGTATCTAACACAATTATATTTTTAATAATTTTTTTTGATACTATCATATATAAGATAGATAAATCGTCTCTTTGTGCAAGATGCGTCAATATACGATTAAAAAATGGGAGAATAATGAATACAAGAAGAATAAATATTTATGATGAAAATTCATCGGTGAGCAAATCAGTAAATGTTTTGGTTCTTAATGACATTTATCAAATATCAATTTGCACGAAAATATAAAAAGCATTAACATAAAGGAAAGATAAAAAAAAACAAATAACATCAATTTTTTCTTTTACGCAATACAAATAGTTTATATGAAAAAACACTCCAGTTGATTATTATCATGACCCAAAATTACAATCTTTTCGACTCATAAGATAGATTAATTGATCTAAATTATTGATCAAAATATTTAAACTAAATTTCATAATAATATACTCCTCATATCAATATAAGTTAATCTTAATTTTATTCATAGATAAATTAAGATGTTACAATTATTATCTCTCATTTAGCTGTCAACATAAATGACATAAATAATGTGTGAGCTTGACTTGTTGGTAGGAAACAAACAAACAATAGTATTAAAATGGGCTCCCCAAATCATCAACTTCGAATTCAAAATGTCCCAAGTCTCGCTGTCTCGTTCACCTCGACAAACACAGGGAGGGACCAATCACACTCAGTCAAACCAAACATTTCACCATCATAACTCGGCAAAAACTGATGGGGGAACACTTGCTGTTGTTCATACTCGGCCTGTATCAGCTCCCCAAAGTTCAAATGTTTGAGTTGGCCAAAGCCTTCTTTTTTTCGAATGAATCGGCTGCACCATCTTGTCGTTTGTCGACATGGATACAAAACCCATGCAATAATTAATCGGAACATTCCACGGTGCCCAAATTGTCCTGTGCTCAGGGAAACGAAGAAGATGTGTGCTGATGGAGAAGAAGAAGAAGAAGAAGCGCGTGCAGGCCATGGCTGCCTTTTCAAATATTCTACAGGAGAGTGACCTGTTCCGGGATGCTTTGGGTGTGGCCTTAAGCACAAGTCCCGCACTATGTCCTCCTTCTTCATCCATCTTTTGTGCTGCATGCAGTCTACTAAGCATCGACTCATCGGCTCCAATTTTTTGTAGGCGGAACATGTGGGGCTCTCGTAGGAACTTTATAGCTTTAACTTGATTGACCAAAGCTGACACGCATTGGGTCTTAGATTTGATTTATATATGTTATATTTAGATTTTAAATCATGATAATTGGTGTGTGTGTAGGGCTAAACTTGGTTCATGTACACTGAATGACTTGCTGCTGCAAGCATTAAGATCACTGCACCAGAATTGAATTGCCTCATCCAGTACTGATTGCATGACAAGTGTGCATGCATAAACTGTGAAGGAAATCAAGCTAAACATATCAAATATCAATTTGCACGAAAATATAAAAAGCATTAACATAAAGGAAAGATAAAAAAAAAACAAATAACATCAATTTTTTCTTTTACGCAATACAAATAGTTTATATGAAAAAACACTCCAGTTGATTATTATCATGACCCAAAATTACAATCTTTTCGACTCATAAGATAGATTAATTGATCTAAATTATTGATCAAAATATTTAAACTAAATTTCATAATAATATACTCCTCATATCAATATAAGTTAATCTTAATTTTATTCATAGATAAATTAAGATGTTACAATTATTATCTCTCATTTAGCTGTCAACATAAATGACATAAATAATGTGTGAGCTTGACTTGTTGGTAGGAAACAAACAAACAATAGTATTAAAATGGGCTCCCCAAATCATCAACTTCGAATTCAAAATGTCCCAAGTCTCGCTGTCTCGTTCACCTCGACAAACACAGGGAGGGACCAATCACACTCAGTCAAACCAAACATTTCACCATCATAACTCGGCAAAAACTGATGGGGGAACACTTGCTGTTGTTCATACTCGGCCTGTATCAGCTCCCCAAAGTTCAAATGTTTGAGTTGGCCAAAGCCTTCTTTTTTTCGAATGAATCGGCTGCACCATCTTGTCGTTTGTCGACATGGATACAAAACCCATGCAATAATTAATCGGAACATTCCACGGTGCCCAAATTGTCCTGTGCTCAGGGAAACGAAGAAGATGTGTGCTGATGGAGAAGAAGAAGAAGAAGAAGCGCGTGCAGGCCATGGCTGCCTTTTCAAATATTCTACAGGAGAGTGACCTGTTCCGGGATGCTTTGGGTGTGGCCTTAAGCACAAGTCCCGCACTATGTCCTCCTTCTTCATCCATCTTTTGTGCTGCATGCAGTCTACTAAGCATCGACTCATCGGCTCCAATTTTTTGTAGGCGGAACATGTGGGGCTCTCGTAGGAACTTTATAGCTTTAACTTGATTGACCAAAGCTGACACGCATTGGGTCTTAGATTTGATTTATATATGTTATATTTAGATTTTAAATCATGATAATTGGTGTGTGTGTAGGGCTAAACTTGGTTCATGTACACTGAATGACTTGCTGCTGCAAGCATTAAGATCACTGCACCAGAATTGAATTGCCTCATCCAGTACTGATTGCATGACAAGTGTGCATGCATAAACTGTGAAGGAAATCAAGCTAAACATATCAAATAATGGTCAGAATCTATAATAGGAATTAAATCCTCTCCATATGCTAACTAACACTCTCAGTGTGCAGAAAACACTCAGATTCTAAGGCTGTGACTGCTGAAAGCCATCAATGACAGCCTTTTTCCTCTTCCTTTTTTTATGGCGTTCTTCACTCATAACGTGCAAAACCGGCAGCTTAATGCCCCCAAATGCCGCGCCGCTCGTTGCTTAACACATAAGCAACACTCCGTGTGAGTCTCTACACCGTGCTGTGGGAGGGAAACCTATCGGATCGTATATATCTCTTCCTGTGAGCAAGACTCACACGGAGGGCCCGTCACGTGCAGCGACGGCGTCAGTGGCGACCTCCACTCCTCTCGGGTAATTGGGCTAAAAGTACGAGGGTAATATCGTCATTGTATTGAAATATTCGAAGCTCCGGTTTGGAGAAAGAAGTGGGCGAAGTGCGCGGTGGGCCACGTCGTACTCGGGGAGCACGTGGGTCCCGCCTCGCTCCACTGCCCCTCTAAAGATGATCCTTCAAATACCCATCATCACTTTCCACGTGTCCACTAGAACCAATCATTTTGCCGTCGGATCAACCGTCAGCTGCGTCGAGTCCGGATGTTGCGCCGACGCGAGTTTTTCCTAAAATTGGGCCCCAATTGGTTGACTAATTAAAATTCAGGTGGGTGCTTGGGTTAGTTCGAATCAGAAGGAAAATTACTTTTGCTCTGTCTAACGTTCGACCATAACGGAACCGACGGCACCGCCCGTCATGTCAGCTTCCCGTTGGCATCCCCCAGCTAACGGCGTTAGCGATTTGGAGCCGTACCTTTCCCAACGCTCGTCGACGACCGATGTACACCTACCTACCACGTGGTCTCATGTGATTGGAGAAACCGTTGGACTTCCCATTGGAACCCAGGAGGATTCGAGCAAGGTGGGCAACTGCGGGTAAGTCTGAGTGGGTAAGAATAATTTTAACAAGGGGCAAAAGAATAATGAAAAGGTCACTAAATCGCAGTAGATATGCATACTTCCCCCTTCCCTTCCCGTCTCGCGTCGCTCAATATTCCTATACCTCGATTTTGTCACAAATCTTTCTATTTCCTCAGCAAAATCCGTAGATTTTATGTAGTGTGGCGATCCCAAACTCTCTCGCTTCAGTTCAAGTGAGCGTTCCCCCTCTATTTCTTTCGCATTTTATGTGATTTCTTGAGTCCCTCTTGGTGCTGTTCTTGGTGAAGTAAGTTATTATTCGTCCTTCTTTTGGAATTTCTATAAGACATTTGATTGTTATGTTCTTGGGAGTTCATCTGAATAATTGATTTTGTTTCTATTTTGCTGCTTTCTTCTCTCAGAATCTTTTATTTACTGAAACCGGAAATAAGTGTATAGTTGTTGTTGGAAACCTCTCAGGCACAAGGAGGAGAGTTTTGTCATCGCAATCTTGCGGCCATGTTCACCGAAGGGCTTGCTCCCGGCGACGTCCGCTGGGTTCGTGAGGTGACCATCGCCAATTTCATCTCTTTCTGCGATCTCCTGAACGTTGATGGTTTTGTGCTGATTTTGGTACAATGTTTAGGGCCTCTCGTCTGCCACGAGCGCGCAGCACCGAATCGACCCCCTCCGCGGCCTCCGGAATGGCGGGCGGGGGCTCGGGATCCCACCGCCGGAGAAATTTCGTAGCGGGCACCTGCCGCTGGGCGCGATCCCGATGTCTCGCACCCTCCCGACTCGCGATGGTAGCGAGTCCGGCTCCGACATGGATGAGTCCTCCGATACCGAGGTGGAGACCTACGGTCGGCACTCTGCCGATTCGTCCCCCCAGGATGAGATCTCGGGTCAGAGATTCCCCGGTGGAGCGTTCCCAGCAGCTGGCATTGGCAATCGGTATGCTGGTCTGGGATCGGTTCAGCATTATTACTCTAGTGATGGGTACTCAGACATTAGCTCGTCAGTGGATACCATTCGGAAACAGGCACCGCAGATGAGGAAGCCAGTTCATTCTAACGGGTATATGAAAGAGGAGGATGAGGAAGATGGACTGTCGGATTCTGGGGGGAGCTCAGATTTCTCAAGTCAGATAGAGAGGCATAATGACAGTGTCACTGCATCTATGAGAGGCGAGAGCTCTTCACGTAATGTCCCCTTGAGAGGAGCTGCAAATGACAATGCAGAAACCATTGGTGTGCCTTCAAAAGTAGGCTACAGTGCCCATAGTTACACTCACGAAGCTTCTTCCAGGGAAGGTCTGAATGTGGTGCCAAATAAGTTTGATGTAGCTTCACGGGGTGTTTATCATGCAAAGAGCTATTCCAGCCATGTTCCCTTTGGTGATGACACGACAGATGCGGTTTGCCTCCTTTCTTTCTTTTATTTCAGTTCTCAGTGATTGTCAATTATATCAATTATAATGTTGAAAATTAATTAGCTATAAGGTGAACAAGAATGTGCAGCTGTATCTGCTGGGAAAATTTGTTAGTTTGTTGATAGCATGTTCTTTCTGAAGACCTTATATTAATTACTGAAGACCAGACTGTATACGAAAGTAGACACAAAATAAGATCCCCGATGTTTTATAGAAGTGAGTTGGTCTAGTTATCAAATTGCACACGAAATGTGCATAAAGAGTGAAATCTTCCTTGATATGATTTCCTTCAACAACAGAAACATAAGAAAAATATGACATAACTTTGCTCCCAGATACTTACGGATAGATTCAAGACTCACTTCCCTGACTGGCCTTGAATTCATGTTAATCTAGTATGACCTATGCAACATGGGTTTAGTGGGAACAGGAGCCTTATCTATCTTTTCATCACTAGAACTTACAATGTAAAGTGCCTTGTGCACTTTTTTTGTCCTTTGACATGGGTATTACTGCCATTCATTTATCTAACCTTGTTTTCTGTCTTTCTTTCATTATCTATTTTACCAAATATTTGTTTGCAAGCTCACTTTATTTTGCTAGGTGTTTAAGTTATTCTTCAGTTGTACCATCATACAAACTTTTATGATTTCAGTCAGTTGTATCTTCAGATGTCGATGGATGTCTTTTTTGGCTAATATATGACATGAAGTGGTAACTTCTTCCAAATTCCCTACAATTGCTCAACTTGGAAGTAATGTAGTGTCTGTGAAAATCTTGATTCTATTTTTCTGTTGTTTCCATGTACTCATTCAATTTTTATGTGTTTGTCTCCGTCTGCTGTGAACAAGAAAATATTTATTTGATTGCGTTCATTCTATTAATTGTTGCAGGGTGGTCTGTCTGATGTTCCAAGTGCTCCTCCAATTCATTGTTATGATCAGGACACAGCTGATGCTCCAGATCAAATGGCGGCTGCAAGACCTTGTGCTGCTCCTCATCCTTCTGCTGGAAATGGTTCAACTGTAACGAAGGAGTCAACTCTGAGTGGTAATGCCAGATTCAATATGCCTGAACAGAACACCAGGTCTTTAAATACTCTTAACCGTTAATATTTGTTGCATAGAAATACACATCTGATCTAATATATGTTTATCATGAATTCAAAAAAATCAGTCTGCCACAAAGGAGCACTTCAAATCCAGAAGCTGCTAAATCCTCTAGCTTATTACCAGCTCGTATTCCAACTTTTCATGCAAGGTATACCAATTTGCCATGCTATTAATATTATTTCTATTGTGGATTTATGAATTTGTAATGACAAAGAATGTCCGAAATATGGTTAATGAGTTTTTGCTAAATTGTTATTCTTCTATCATAATGTTCTATGTAGTATGAACTTTTAAACTCACTTGAAAATTGATTTTAGTGTACAAGGGCCTTGGTATTCTGTCATTGCTTATGATGCATGTGTTCGGCTATGCCTTCATTCATGGGCCAGAGGTTGCATAGAAGCTCCCATTTTCTTGGACAATGAATGCACACTTCTGCGAGATGCATTTAGGTGAGCCTGTTGCAATTTTTAGTGCTTTGAAGATGTTCTGTCTTATGATTATGTAGAAATCCTACATTCTAGTTCCATCAGGTGTTTCCATTAACAGGAAAGACATGCAATATGAAATAGGCATTCAGGACTGCTTATTATAATTAAACTTTTATTTATTATATTTGGATTACTGTCTTTACATATAGCTTCACTGATCATGATGGATAATTGTTGGAATTGGATTTGCATTGACATCTCAAAAATATGATAAGCAAGACAAGCTGACAGGTTACAGGAGTGAGATAAGATATTTGTTTTGGATTGGATAAGAGAGTAAAAAATTGATCAAAAGTTAAAATTAAAGTTGTAGTAATAGAGTAGTTAAATTGGAAATTCAGCAAGCATAAAAGAAGAAATTGAGGGAAGAGAAAGAGAAGAATGACCAGACTCTCCACCTAACTTAAATAAATATTTCTTTTGATTCATCATTTAGAAAACCTGTTGTGATAATTTAATAATCAATTACAAAACCTCATGCAATCTGTTTTTTAAGCCGTTATTTATAGATGTCATCTGGACTTAACCTTTAAGTAAACTTAGAATACCTGTGGGTGAATTTCTTTTCTTTTTTTTAGAACATATGTGACTCCACAAAAGTCTATATAAGGGATCTCTAGAACTCTCTAAAATGATTCATGATCACTTAAAAAATAAATAAGATTTTTTTGAAAAGTAGGACTTTTGTAACAAGTATTTGTCAGTATACAAACCTAGAAGCACCATCGAACAGTGACAAAATTTTTATGGAAGTGCATCTAGAAAACTGAAAATATATTTTAAAATACAACTCATGATCACTTCCATTGCCTGGATTTTGTCCTTGAGTTCAGAAGGATCATCAAGTCATAATTTGATTAGGTCCAATATCAACAGTAAAATGAGTTGACAGATTAGTGAACTTTTTTTTTGCAATATGATATCTGCCATTTGTTGCACATTATTAACTGATTTGTATCAATCTTCACTAAATATCCATACCACAGGACGGAATTGCCAAATTCTTTCTTTAGTTTCTACAAAATTTAATTTAAAGCCTATCATTATCCGATGTGCATTGACCTTTGCTGGGCAAGATTGATATGCTATGATCCTTTTGTTGATGTTGTAGCTTTGTCTGGTGGCTTTTTTGCTGCATTTTTTCAGTTGAAAAAATTGTATATTATGATTCTGTGTCCTTTGTAGGCCTGTATGTGATTTTTGAATGTGTGGAAATAACCCCAAAAGCTTTTTCTTGTCCATGATTTAACACATCTGATTCAAATAAAAAAGGTCAATCAATCATTTCTACTCACCAAGTAATGTAAAAAAAATATGCACAATTTTGCATGAGATTTTGGTAATTTCACCTTCTAATTAATTTTCCTACATATTGCCACACCATATTTTCTTTGAACCATTTTACCATTTGAAAGGAAACTTCTAGATAATGTACTCTTCTGTCGCAGCAACTTATGATTAAGACTCAAATTATGCTAAACTCGTTTTTGTGTCATAAACTTTTCTTTGATGTGGGATATATGCATCTATAACAAAAAATTGGACCTTTGAGAATGTGAGAAGTTAATTTAGATTGTTGTGTCAAATCTCTCTCGTTTCTATTGTGCTGTCAGTTTCCTTTTTATGTGCTGAATGTATTGATTTTGCACATGAATACCAAATACCTTCCTTTTTTATGTCTTTGTGTAGCTTGCGCCAAATTTTGCTACAATCAGAGGAAGAGCTTCTGGCAAAACGGTCTCCAGAGCTTGTTAGCGAAGGTGCTGGGCCAAAGCCTAAAAAGATTATAGGCAAGATGAAGGTTCAAGGTGTGCATTTTTGTGTACTTATTTGATGGTTTAAGCTTTTATTTTCTTTGTTGTCTTCTTCAAGGTTTCCTGTGGTTATTGTATGTGGCAAAAACCTTTGAAATATGTTCTCTGTGTTGCTTGACATGTAAAGGGAGTCATTGCAATTTGATCCAATTGTTTTCTAATGATGTAGTTCGCAAGGTCAGAATGGCACTAGATATGCCTTCTGGATGCAGTTTTTCACCCTTGAGGCTGCCAATGGTCAAACTAGAGTCACTTCAGTACCGTATGTCCAATCTGCAGTCAACTCTCTCATCAGGATGGGAATCACTTCGTAAAGTTCGTGTTATGCCTCGATTACCAGCCAATAGTTCTTTCTCGAGGCATAGTTTGGCATATATGCATGCTAGTGCTCAGTATATTAAACAAGTTTCTGGCCTACTTAAAACTGGAGTTACTTCTTTGCGCAATAGCAGTTCATCATATGAAGTAATGCAAGGTTCGTACTTTAACTTCATGTTAATAGGTGAAGTGCTAGCAATACTTAACTAATGACTTGTTGGTTATTGCAGAAACATACTCTTGTCAGTTAAAGCTAAAAAGTTCCCCTGAAGAGGAATGTATTCGAATGCAACCTGGATCGGGTGAAACACATGTCTTGTATGTATCTCTTTTATTGTAATTCATTCATTCTTCAGAAGAAAACATATGTATTTATTAAATTCCTTGCTGAATCACTTAGTTTGCTTCTCTTTCGAACAAGGTCTCCTACCAGTTTTCTATGAGATCAATGCAGATACTGAAGTATTTGTGTTCTCTACAGCTTTCCTGATAGCATAGGTGATGATTTAATTGTTGATGTCTATGATTCCAAAGGCAAGTCATGTGGGCGGGTATTGGTCCAAGTTGCTTGCATTGCTGATGATCCTGTATGTGTACCATTTCAAACTAATATACATTTTCCAGCTTTCATAATAATTATCCTCCTGAACCTGTAATTTTCTTTCGTGCAGAGTGACAAACTTCGATGGTGGTCCCTTTATCGTGAACCAGAGCATGAACTTGTAGGCCGAATACAACTACACATAAACTACATGACAAGTCCTGATGAGAACAGTGCTTTAAAGGTATTAAGGCTAATTATTTCATTAGTAGGTTCTTAGTCGCTCGCAATATCGACAAGATGCGTGCTTATAATGATCAAGAGGATTACTGGTTTTAATGGGTATATAAAATGCTGTTTACAGCTTCCTATAAGTTTTATTTTTAGCAATAAGGGTTAAACAACAAACTTTTTGGTGCATCCTCTTATGCTTGTTGCAAAAGCTAGATTTGGAAGTCTATTTCTTTTTCTTCTAAATGCTGCAATGAGTAAAGAGACAACTTCCACACATTAAATTGATTGAGACCCAGCAGTCGATGTTTAAGGGAACTCTAAGACAGACTAAAGCAATTATCCTTAAGGAAAGAAAATGCAAAAGAAAAACGTTATCTGTCTATTATTTGGACCTGCTTTTCCTCATCACCAACTTTGAAAAATGGTGAGATGACTGGACTAACTTTTCAGAAAATGTGGTTTCTTGGGGTTGAAGAATAAAAAAAAGTAATGTTCATTGGGTTAGTGGTTGAAACTAATTCAAAAGTCGATCCATGTTATTGGGCGTGGTGTCTTGCTAAGATGCACTTCATCTTTTCCTGCATCCACGTGGTGGAAATGATTAGTTTAGATGTGATGCCAGGACTTTGGTGCTCGCTTGTCTGGGTTATAATGATCTAGAACTTGCTTTGTTCATTGACTTGACTTACATTGTTTCTTTTGGTTGCTGAATGCCTTGGTCCTTGATGTTCTTGCATTTTATGATTTCTTTTAGCTACTAAAGATTATGGCTTTTTACATGTATCTTGCAGTGTGGTTCTGTTGCAGAAACAGTTGCATATGATATTGTTCTGGAAGTTGCAATGAAAGCCCAACAATTCCAGCAAAGGAACTTAATGCTGCATGGACCATGGAAATGGTTACTAACAGAATTTGCTTCATATTATGGGGTTTCAGATGCTTACACGAAATTAAGGTACTGAGAAAAATTATTTTCCTGTAAGTTCCAGCTTTGTGGGTTGCAGAAACAGAATACACTTTTTACTTGGGGAACAAATTTTATTCATGATCTGCTGGAGGTCTTAGTGTCAAAGTATTCTCCAAATCAGAATTGGTGTTAAATTCCTGATTTTAGATTTGAACATTTTCAGCAAAGGAACTTGTTATGCATGAATTACGTAAATGATTACCAACACAAGTTGTTTCCTTTCATGGAGTTTTAGATGTGTAGTTGAAACTAAAACAACTGCTGACAGAACAAGTTATTACACAATTTTTGTTACATAAGCAAACAAACTTTGCCCAAGGATAAATAAACCTTAAGCCTTGGCTATCATGATATTACCTGAACAAATTTGGAAAATTAAAAATGGCTTACTTTTAGACTTGACATTTTCCAATAATGAATTGCTAAATTCCTGCCTAAAACAACTTCAGCAGAGAAGAACTGGCAGGAGGGTAAACCACCAAGCATTCTTATGGACTAGTATGCAGCAAATTTAGAAAGACCGCCTGGAAGGGCAAGGTGAAGGGAGAATAAAGTCTATTCATAGTAATAGCAGCATCTGGACCAGATACAAATTGAAATGTTGTGCATGTTTGAATAGAATATCATTATTTTTCTCTCCCTTCGAGGTGTTGAGGAATTTTCCCTGTTTCTCATGAATTTGCTAATTAGGTAGAAGGAACAATATTCAGTTTGGAAATCTCTAAGTGGATCTTTTACTAGAATCTGTGCTAACTCAGGTTTGTATATTGTCAGATATCTTTCTTATGTTATGGATGTAGCAACCCCTACAGCTGACTGTCTCACGTTGGTTCATGATCTGCTGTTACCTGTGATTCTAAGGAGCCGTAGTAAAAACTCACTAAGCCATCAAGAGGTAATTTGTTTACACAATGCATTTGTCCTTCAGATTTTATCTTTCTCTTGTAACGTTATCTCTAGAATGCTTTATTTTTTGAAACAAAATATGAGCTTTTGGAGTTTCATGCATATCACATGTATTATATTGTTTTAAATAATTTTTGTTCTATCTATTTTTGGCTTCAAGTTCTTAATTCTCGGATGGAAACAGTATAAATGTTTTACACATTTTTAAATGTTCTAGAAAACTACTAGATATACTATGCTTGTTTTTGGCATTTTGACATCAGTTTTACACTTAGTTGTGGAATATTTTTGCCGTTCTTATGAAAAAAGATGAAATATTCTGCTTTTTTTACCGCCAATGCTTATTGCTCTTTATGATGTGCAGAGATAATGCAAACTAGGTTGCAGTTTCCAGATATAAATGCATTCTTGTGGCAAGACTATTAATATAATATTATTTTTATTTATCAATTATATCTTATGACTATGTTACATATATATAGCCATTTTAACTTCATTGTGTTTCTGATTCAGTAGTTTGTGAGTCATGATTTTGTGACCTGTGTATTCACATGAACTATCGTCTGCATTGTACATGAACTGCATTCTAGGAGAAACACAGGAGAAACTACTAGATATACTATGCTTGTTTTGGCATTTTGACATCAGTTTTACACTATGTTGTGGAATATTTTTGCCGTTCTTATGAAAAAAGATGAAATATTCTGCTTTTTTTACCGCCAATGCTTATTGCTCTTTATGACGTGCAGAGATAATGCAAACTAGGTTGCAGTTTCCAGATATAAATGCATTCTTGTGGCAAGACTATTAATATAATATTATTTTTATTTATCAATTATATCTTATGACTATGTTACATATATATAGCCATTTTAACTTCATTGTGTTTCTGATTCAGTAGTTTGTGAGTCATGATTTTGTGACCTGTGTATTCACATGAACTATCGTCTGCATTGTATTAGAACCGCATTCTAGGAGAAACACAGGAGAAACTACTAGATATACTATGCTTGTTTTGGCATTTTGACATCAGTTTTACACTATGTTGTGGAATATTTTTGCTGTTCTTATGAAAAAAGATGAAATATCCTGCTTTTTTTATCACCAATGCTTATTGCTCTTTATGACGTGCAGAGATAATTGCAACTAGGTTGCAGTTTCCAGATATAAATGCATTCTTGTGGCAAGACTATTAATATAATATTATTTTTATTTATCAATTATATCTTATGACTATGTTACATATATATAGCCATTTTAACTTCATTGTGTTTCTGATTCAGTAGTTTGTGAGTCATGATTTTTGTGGCCTGTGTATTGACATGAACTATCGTCTGCATTGTATTAGAACCGCATTCTAGGAGAAACACAGGAGAAACTACTAGATATACTAATATCCTGCTTTTTATCACCAATGCTTATTGCTCTTTATGACGTGCAGAGATAATTGCAACTAGGTTGCAGTTTCCAGATATAAATGCATTCTTGTGGCAAGACTATTAATATAATATTATTTTTATTTATCAATCATGTCTTATGACTATGTTACATATATATCGCTATTTTTCCTTCATGTTTAGCTTCATTGTGCTTCTGATTCATTAGTTTGAGTTATGATTTGTGGCCTGTGTATTGACATGAACTATCGTCTGCATTGTATTAGAAACCGCATTCTAGGAGAAACACAGGAGCAAGTTGAGCAAGTTCTTGCTATGGTATTTGAGAATTACAAGTCCTTGGATGAATCCTTACCCTCGGAATGTCTGAAGTTTTTAGGCCTGCCACTGGGTCTCCTGCACCAGCATTGATACCTGCTATGAAGTTATTTACACTTCTTCATGATATACTGTCTCCAGAGGCACAGCTGAAGCTATGCAGTTATTTTCAGGTCTGGAAACATAGTTCAAAATGGTGCTTTCTGCACTACAGTTTGGAAACTTTTATCAATCATTAAAATATATATTTTTTCAGACTGCTGCCAAGAAGAGATCAAGAAGACACTTGCTCGAAACTGATGAGTATATAGCAAGCAATAATGAAGCAAATAGGATGGATGTTGTTGGCTTTTCTACTGCATATCAGAAGATGAGGACACTGTGCTTCAATATCCGAAATGAAATTTTTACTGACATTGAAATCCATAATCAACATGTGCTTCCAAGGTTGGTCAATTTTTTCCTTTCTCATTTTTTTTTTCTATTACATCAACCTGTGTTTCTGGTAATTATACCCTCTCTAATTTTCAAGTTGCTATAATCCCAAGACAGTTGTAGTTTACCGCAAAAGCACTAAGGAACTTCAAGAACATACAAAGACTACATCTAATTTAAGTTGAAGTTATAGAAATAATGTGTTATTGTTGGTTTTGTATTGAGATATTGATCAGTTTGTTTTTCTGCATCTTTCTGTATTCAAACTGTCGATAGTTTTATTTTCTTACAATTTTGTAGCTTAAGTGTTCATTCATATTCAAAGTATTTATCACTAATATAATGCCCCCTTGGCTCTTCACATTAACATTTATAACTATTCAATGTGTTTATCTTGCTCTTACAGCTTTCTAGACTTGCCAAATCTATCTGCATCCATTTATGATGTTGAGCTCCATAGTAGATTGCGGGCCTTTCTTGTTGCATGCCCTCCTAGTGGCCCTTCACCACCTGTGGCAGATCTTGTTATTGCAACTGCAGATTTCCAAAAAGATCTCTGTAGCTGGAATATCTGGTAAATTTTGCTATTGTTATATATTTTTTACTTTCTTTCCTCATATGCCTTTGACTTATACGTCTTTATCTTCCACAGTCCTGTCAAAGGTGGTGTCGATGCAAAAGAGTTGTTCCACTTGTATATCATGTTATGGATAAAGGATAAACGCCTTGCATTACTTGAATCTTGCAAATTAGATAAGGTACCTAGAATATCTCAAGTTGCTTTGACATTTTTTTTAAATTGTACTGAATTTATGTGCACTTTCCTACCATTGTTTTCTAAGGAATATAACATTAGCTAAACTATGGACCATCAAATCTCTATTTATTGTTTTTTTCAGTTTTTCTCCATCTCTCTTTGCACAACTGTTCCTAGTGAACTTGCCTATATAATTGAGGAATCTATAGGGGCCTTGTTTCAATGAAAAAACTGAGTTCACATGTTTGATAATGATGATGGCATTAACTGCCAGAACAGAAGTCTAATATTATATTATACAATAAGCACTTACTGCATTGATACAGTTTTTTGCACTAAGAACTTCTATTGAGCCTTGGTATAACAGAACCATTCAAATTGTTCTTTATTGTGTGGCCTTGGTCTCTGCCTCACCCACTCATTCATCTGTTTGATGTCATTGATTGAATCAAATGCCCATTCTTAATTCCTTTCAATTTAAGTTTGTGTTCCATTTATTGTGGTTATCTTTTATATTTTGTTTTGAACTAATTTATGCCTGTAGCATCTGCTTTTGTTTAGAACTGATAAAGTAGTGTGACATTAGCTGATGGCAATGAGAATCTTGATGTTTCAGCTAATGACCACATTTCTAATTACTAATCTAAATATGTATTGATTATTTTATTTTTTTTCTGTAAGAAATTTCTTGTTTTTTCCGTGTCAGGCCAATATATTGTTGTGCTTCAAAAATATCTTCTGTCTCTTCTTTAAGATCTCCTTTTGATTATTACTACATGCTTCTATACTGTATGATGTTTCTAGAACTTGTATTAAGCATTTCCCTTGACGTTTCTTGTTCATCTGATATTTGATTACCAGGTAAAATGGTCAGGAGTTCGTACACAACATATGACCACTCCTTTTGTGGATGACATGTATGACCGACTGAAAGAGACATTGAATGAGTTTGAGGTCATCATCTGCCGTTGGCCGGAGTACACTTCTTATCTTGAAGTTGTAAGTCTAAACATTACTTTTGGACATCTGATTCCATCGTAATTATAGACTGACCTTTTTTTCCTTTTCAATTAAAAAGGCTATTGCAGATATTGAGAAAGCAGTGATTGAAGCTTTGGAGAAGCAGTATGCAGATGTATTGGCTCCACTGAAGGACAGTATGACGCCAAAGAAATTTGGCCTCAAATATGTTCAGAAACTTGCTAAGCGAAATTCAGTTTATCCTTATACTGTGCCTGATGATGTGAGTTCTCTCATCACACTTAGTTGTGTAAAAGATCTCATTATTTTATGGGCTGAGTATTTATGTATATCATTTTCAGCTAGGGATTCTTTTGAACACCATGAAAAGGTTGCTCGATGTCTTACGACCCAAGATAGAAATGCAGTTTAAATCATGGGGTTCTTGTATACCTCATGGTGGGAATGCAGTTGCTGGTGAATGCCTCAGCGAAGTGACTGTGACATTGAGAGCGAAGTTCAGGAATTATTTGCAGGCAGTAGTAGAAAAGCTCATGGAGAATGTGAGTATTGTTTCTGCTTTTTTTTATTTTCTAGTAGAGAAACTTGGTGAATTTGAAATGACATTATGGGTAAAGTTCAACTAGTTAAGTTGATGCTAAAAACAATTAGATATTTATTGTGCAGGAGAATGTCTTGAAAAGAAACAATAAAAATCTAATATATGCCACTGCTGCAACAGAGTCGTGACTCACATTTATCAAATTCATTCTTTCACTCATTCTCATTGAAAAACAATAAATGGTCCCATAAATTTATTGCTATTTGTATTAATATCTTTATGATGACCATATTTTTGTGATTTTATCCTTTCATTTTGAAGCAAAGAATTTACTGATGCAGTTACTTTCATCACACTTATTTAAATTGTTTGGTATGTGCAGACTCGAGCACAAAACACGACAAAGCTCAAGAAGATAATCCAAGACTCGAAAGATCTGGTGGAGTCTGTTATTCGTAGTAGAATGCAGCCCTTAAAGGATCAGCTAATTCAGACCATCAACAGCCTCCATAAAGTATTTGAGGTTCATGTATTTGTCGCAACATGTCGAGGCTTATGGGATAGGATGGGACAGGTAATGCTTCATGGAATCTTCCCGACTTGTTCATGGTTT
The DNA here is from genome assembly GCA_004837865.1 of Musa balbisiana. NCBI lineage: Eukaryota > Viridiplantae > Streptophyta > Magnoliopsida > Zingiberales > Musaceae > Musa > Musa balbisiana. The sequence goes on from CM017190.1 coordinate 4,744,558, forward strand.
GCATATTGTATGCTAACATAATTGATATGCTGTCTCTTGTTACAGGATGTTCTTAAATTTCTGGAGAATAGGAAAGAGAACAGGGCATGGTATAAAGGTTCACGAGTTGCAATTGCTGTAAGTACCATCATGGTTTTTAACTGCCAACTTTCTAATGTACAAGTCTGTCAAATGTTATGACCTACATCTGTGGACCTATAATTATTGTTTTACTATTAATTCTTTCAAACTATGGTGCAGGTTTTGGATGACACGTTTGCATCTCAGATGCAACAGCTACTCGGTAACATGCTGCAAGACCAAGATTTGGAACCTCCCAGATCAATCTTGGAGGTGCGTTCAGTGCTCTGCAAGGATGCACCTGTTCAGAATAATTCCAACTTCTACTATTAAGTTGTATATATATCTGAAGACAAGTATTTGCTACACATGAGCTTTTGGTAGTATCCTCCCAAAAATGGTTAGCGGCAGACCTGCAATTTGTAGATGGAACCATGTGATGATCTCTAAATAACAAAGAGAGTGAAAAGGATGCTTCCTTGGCAGCTAGCTTATGGTTATTTGTACAGACACAAGATCGATATGAGCTGCTTACTAATGTGTAGCAGAACAGAGAAGTTATCAACGTAGCTCTTTATGCTATTCTAAAGATTCTTTTAGATGGAGAGTTTTTTTGGGTGTTATATGTACCATGGGAATTAAGGTGGTGCATCAGATGCCAATGCTATTAGATAGGAATTGCTATTATAAGTATTCCTAAGGGTATTAAGCAGTGATTATAAATGTGTATTTAGTTGTCTGACAAATGTCGAGCATTCTTGCTCACCATGCAACAACTGTTTTCATTTTAATCTTTTGAAGTTAGTTTTTTATTTTTGAGCAACTTTCATGCTACAGAGTTGCATCTGCACTTGTAACCTAAAAGTGATTGCCCATGAAAAGGATGCTTCAGAGTTGCATCAGACTCAGTAGTAGTATCAAGGCAATGCTTTTTCTGTCTGCTCTATGGATTCTGGTTATTTCTGTAACATCTTCAAACTACACTTGTCTTGTTGCACATTATCTATCACATAATGCAGTATCCAGTGACCACCAAATCAAATGTGAAGGTTGAGCAAGTTATAAGCCATTCGTTTGTAGCATCAAGTTCAGGTGATCACCCACAACAAATCATAGTGTAATTGATCTCTAATCTTGTGGATTTGGAAGCTAATGTAAATGACAAATTTGTGTTACTTAAGCTGAATTGTTTGCTACGGAGGAAGCTTTAGACACACAAAGTGAGCACTCATCTTGTCAATATAAACAGAGCTGCACATGTAGATGACACCAACCTTGTCAAGATCATGGGCATGTGTGCATACTCCACTAGAGCTTAGTGGAGAGATGAGTCTCTGATGTGTACATCAAATATTTTTCGTTAATGGAATAAAAAACGAGTCATAAAAACCTAAAGAGCACTCATCCATGCTTTCCTCTTGGGTGTGTGTTCTTGAACAGTAGCACTGCCACAACAAAAAAGATGGAACCCTACACAATTGAGGATGATTAGTCATGCACATGACTAATGTCCTCGTTAAGAAGATAACATCAACTTGCAGAATCGCAATAAAGAAAGTTCATCTGATGGTACAATCACACTAAAAAGCTGCAAAAGGCAGGTTCATAAACTAGAGAGAGGTAACAAAGAGAAAACAATACCCACGAGAAGTCATGGCTTCCACAAGCATCAAATGTTATTTAGTGATCTCCTCCTTCCACTTTGCAGATCTGAAGACATTTGGCAAACCAATATATATTATTTTTATATGCCAGTATAGTTAATCTTCGTTAGTTGACAATGACAGAAGGATTAGAACTTCAACTGAGTTCTTTCTTGCAATGGTAAAATTCCAATATTATTATATTATGGTAAAATTCCAATCAAATTTAGACTGCAGTGGTCATATATGAAGAGAGTCTCTGCACATCTCCTTTGATAATTAAAACCACACAATCCTCATAAGGGAAAGCTTATTAATGGTAATTAAGAATACATTATGGATTCAAAGGCACCAAAGTAGAACTAATTCTACCAAACTATAGACTAGTAACGAGAACATCATTTTAATCATCATCATCATCGTCATGCGTTATGGTTCGTATGCTATGGTGTCCGTTCGATCGAGATCGGAGGGCAGTGACGAGAGCTTAGAAGTCCTCGAGGAGCTTGCGGATCTGCTCGAGGGTGATGAAGAGAACGACGGTGTAAGGGCCTTGGCGAGACACGGTGGGGACGAAGCCCTTGAAGAGCGCCATCGGTCCCTCCGCCCTCACCGTCTTCAGGGCGCAGTCCACCGCCCCGGCGTATGGCGGCTGGGTCCCCGGCTCCACCTTCATGTTCATCACCCGCGTCTTCACCACATCTACCGGGTTCGACGCCGCCGACGCCACGAACCCCGCGACCAGGCTCGCCGCCACGTGCGTCCCTAGCCCGTCCGCCCCCGCCCCGCGCCGCCGCAGGATCGCCTCCTTCGCCTGGTCGTACGTCGCCAGCTGCGACGCAGTCACGATCATCGCCCGGTTCACCGTCAGCGACGACCCCCGCCACAGGCTGCCCACCCCCTCCTGCCGCGCCATCCTCCGGATAGCGTCCAGAACGCTCCGGTAGTTTCGGCGCTCCGCTGGGGGAAGCCGCCCGTCGGCCTGCATCCGGACCATGGCCACGTCCGCCGGGTTCCCGACCGCGGCGCCCACCCCGCCCGCCAAGAGGCCCGCGGCCACCTTTAAATGGATCGGAAGGGAGGCGCCGTCGCCGGCAGGGGACCACTTCTTCTTCAGCACGTCGTAGAGGCCAAGCCGGGTGGTGGAGTAGAGCGACTGGCGGAGCATAGTGGCGGAGACACCGGTGAACAGGGCAGCGACGCCCTCGGACCGCAGGATCTGCGCGCCCACAGCTATCGGCCCGAGGCGCTTGGGCGGAGACGTCGTCACGGCCGGGTGATGCGGAAGGGAGGCGGCTCCTGCGCCGCTCTGGAACGCGACGGCGGGGCCGAGTGTCTCTCCCTGCAGCTGCATTCGGACCTTGATGAGGTCGAGCGGGTGGGTGCTGCACCCGGCGACGACGGCCGCGATGCCTCCCTCCACGAATCCTTTCAGACTCATCTCTCTCTTCAATCAATCAACAAAAAGATAAAAAAGATGGTCCTTTTCGCGGGCAGAGACCGACAAGACCTCGCCTTTGGAAGCAGAAGGCGGAGAAAGGAGGCACCTTTGCGAGTGTTTTCGATGCTTGATCTCAGTGGAGACGAGGCGACGTGGGACGCTGCAACTCAGAGACGACATACGCCGAACTCCAAGGCCGAGTCGGAGAAGGGGCGCCCGCTACTCATAAGAGGCCAAAAAGGAGAGCGAAGGGAAGGAGCGGTGGGAGACGAAGCCAGTAAAGGAAAGTGAAGTAGAAATAGAAAGAGAGAAATTGAGACGGGTGGCGGTAGGCTTCCTTTTCCATTCTAATCTCGACATAATAGCCACGGGAACGCGGACTCCCCGGCGGAGGAAGAGCCCGTCGCCATTGGACGCGTTTAAAACCATTCATCGTGGTAGCATCAACTCATGCTCATGCGATTCTTCGCCGTTGGATCAGGTGATAGATCGAGATCGAACGGTCGAGAAGGACAGTTCCCAACTTCCTCGTAGGTCGGGGAATTATGAGTCGTCCTTCAAAACTCCTCATATTTCACCGTCCATCTCACTCATACTACTCATCTCGACCGTTCATTATCTTTCATTTAATAGATGAAAATTAATTATATGTAAATATAATTAGGTTCTTAAGACGAAAATTAAGGTTATCTTGTGACATATTCCGGTAGAATCTATCCCTCGAGACTCTTAGGCCATTGACTAAAGCCAAAGCATATCAAGAAACCTTGCATTAGTGATGGAGTGACCCACAAACAACGGATAAGAACTTAAGATAAATGTTAAAGATGTGATACCTCTAATAGTATTTTTGATATTTTTATATATATTTTTAAATTAATTTTAATATTGTAGATTTTTACTATGTAAAATGTTAAATCATTTAATATCTTTTAAATTTAAACTATGAAAATGATCTATAATAATATGATAGATTATAAGAATAACCTATGATATGCTGTTATAGTGGGAAAGAAATCTATCTCTTTGACTTTGCTTTGCCATGTAGCTTAGATTTGAGATTGATGATAGATCTGCTGTCACCTCACCGGTGGATCCAATCTTCGATCCAGTGTCTCCGAAATCATCGGACGGCGGGGCCGAGGGGGGGGTGGCTCTCCCTGCAGCTGCATTCGGACCTTGAGGGAGGTCGAGCGGGTGGGTGCTGCACCCGGCGACGACGGCCGCGATGCCCTCCTCTCCACGAATCCTTTCAGACTCATCTCTCTCTTCAATCAATCCACCAAAGATAAAAAGATGGTCCTTTTCGCGGGCAGAGACCGACAAGACCTCGCCACTTTGGAAAGGCAGAAGGCGGAATGAACGAGTGCACCTTTGCGAGTGTTTTCGATGCTTGATCTCAGTGGAGACGAGGCGACGTGGGACGCTGCAACTCAGAGACGACATACGCCGAACTCCAAGGCCGAGTCGGAGAAGGGGCGCCCGCTACTCATAAGAGGCCAAAAAGGAGAGCGAAGGGAAGGAGCGGTGGGAGACGAAGCCAGTAAAGGAAAGTGAAGTAGAAATAGAAAGAGAGAAATTGAGACGGGTGGCGGTAGGCTTCCTTTTCCATTCTAATCTCGACATAATAGCCACGGGAACGCGGACTCCCCGGCGGAGGAAGAGCCCGTCGCCATTGGACGCGTTTAAAACCATTCATCGTGGTAGCATCAACTCATGCTCATGCGATTCTTCGCCGTTGGATCAGGTGATAGATCGAGATCGAACGGTCGAGAAGGACAGTTCCCAACTTCCTCGTAGGTCGGGGAATTATGAGTCGTCCTTCAAAACTCCTCATATTTCACCGTCCATCTCACTCATACTACTCATCTCGACCGTTCATTATCTTTCATTTAATAGATGAAAATTAATTATATGTAAATATAATTAGGTTCTTAAGACGAAAATTAAGGTTATCTTGTGACATATTCCGGTAGAATCTATCCCTCGAGACTCTTAGGCCATTGACTAAAGCCAAAGCATATCAAGAAACCTTGCATTAGTGATGGAGTGACCCACAAACAACGGATAAGAACTTAAGATAAATGTTAAAGATGTGATACCTCTAATAGTATGTTTGAGACTTCAAAACCATGAGACTAATTGGACTCCATCCTTGAAACATTAAACCTTCGTCCTCGAAAATATATATAAGATTTACATGATTCAACACTCTCTATTTATAGATACGAAGATAATTAAATTTTTTTATCAAATCAATTATAAGATCTTAAATTATTCTTATAAAATTATTAACCCTCCTTGTATAATCAATCTCTCACGTAAATCCTAAATAATCGACAACTGAAAATATATCAAGAAAATAAATATAAGATTCATACTATTCAGTACTTTCTATTTATACATACGAAGAAAATTAATTCTTTTTATTGAATCGATTATAAGATCGTAAGTTATCCATACTCAATTATTAACTTTCCTTATACATTCTCTTACATAAATTTTAAATAATTCACATATTTTCTCTTATGCTATCTGAACATCACATTTTAGTTTTCTATAGTAAAACTTTTAAAAATAAGAACTAAATCTTAATTGTTTTTTCTATATTTTTAACTTAAATCTTTTTTATTATTTATTTAAGAGAATATTTATGTCGATCATAAAATTAGGGTTAGTCTTCCATAAATGTGATATACGATATTGATGGCTTGGATTTTAATAATCATGAAGAAAGAGAGAGAGAGAGAGAGAGAGAGAGAGAGAGAGAGAGAGAGAGAGAGAGAGCTAATAAAAGAAATGGATTTGAGGACCAAAATGAAGATGAGCAGAACGACTGATATAATCCAACAAACAAAAACGAGTTTGAAGATTCAGATCCTTATGGTAGAAATATCGATCGATATTTTGATGACCACAAAAGTATCCATCGTAATCAATAATTTATATGCATGTGCTATTTAAGTCTTGTCAATTATATTGGATAAAATATTTGTTTTATATCATTGAACAATTGATTTTGGATTGGATTAGTGTAATTAATTACTATTAAGATTTTGTCACTTTCCGAATAATCGTTTATGTTTAGAATGTTAATTGATATTATTATTTTTGATATTTTTATATATATTTTTAAATTAATTTTAATATTGTAGATTTTTACTATGTAAAATGTTAAATCATTTAATATCTTTTAAATTTAAACTATGAAAATGATCTATAATAATATGATAGATTATAAGAATAACCTATGATATGCTGTTATAGTGGGAAAGAAATCTATCTCTTTGACTTTGCTTTGCCATGTAGCTTAGATTTGAGATTGATGATAGATCTGCTGTCACCTCACCGGTGGATCCAATCTTCGATCCAGTGTCTCCGAAATCATTGCATGAACTCACTCCACAGATTACGATATGATGCCTCAGTTGACCCCAGAGAAAGCACGCCGCAACGCTATACAGAAGACGGCCTGAGCCTGAATCGTGTTCATGCAGCCGTGCATTAGCGCTTCGCAATCATACTGATCAAAGCCTCCGTTGCTCAACCCTACGACTAGTAGAAGGAAGCATTAGAGCTTAACTTCGCACGGCAGGATAAGAAAGAAGGCGATGCCTCAGGCCACCGAATCATGGAGTTTGTGTAGCAGTCCATGATCTCATTTTGTTTCATTTTTTTGCTTTTGACACTTCAGATCAGATGCAATCCCTGAAAACCCAATTGTAGTAGCTGATGGATATAAATTAGATAGAAAGAAATGGATCACGTTCTTTCTTCTTCCTCCGCGTCAAAAGATGTGGGCGGGCGGAGCAGCTTTTGTGCATGCAGTAACAGGTGATGCACAAGGTCACCAGCCCCACCACGGTCATCACTTTGCCAGCCCGGAGTCTGACAGGCTTGAGCGGTCATGTTCGGCACATACACGTCCATGTCCCTCTCCGAGCTTCCATAACTCCAGTTGGAAGTCTCCTGTATCATCACCCTCCCATCTCACCCCTCTCAAGAAACAAGGCAGTGAGGAGCTCCAGACTCCAACAGGCGAGGAGACCGTCAAGCTTCAGCACCTTTTCTTCTCCTCTTCTCTTCTTCCTCCATTCTACCTCGTCAATCTCTTCTTCCACTAACTCAAATTCATCCATCTGTATGTTCTTTGATAGCTTCTTGGACAACAACATGAAGAACAAGGACACCAAGAAAGATGTCATCCTTCGCTTTCAGCAGCACAACCTCCAACAACATCAAGGACGCCAGCAGCCGCAACTCTGGAAAGAATGCCTTCCGGACGAAGTCGTCAGCGCGAGGAGCAGTGGAGAGATCAACGAGCCAAAAGCCGACGTCGAACATGACTCGCAGAAAGCTGTGGTGGTGGTTAATGGCAGCAGCGGTACTGGTTGTGATGGAGGAGGAGATGGTGCAATTATTGAGGTGGTGAAGCGGCGTCGAGGGCGGCCTCTAGGCTCCAAGAACAAGCCCAAGCCGCCCGTCGTGATTACGCAAGAGGCGGAGACGCCGGTGGCCATGCGCCCGCACTTGCTCGAGATACCCGCCGGGAACGACGTGGCCGACGCGATTGCGCGCTTCACCCGCCGCCGCAACCTCGGTCTCTGTGTCCTCGCAGGAACCGGTTCCGTCGCCAACGTCGCCCTCCGCCAGTCGAACATTGGCGGGGTGCCTTCGGCGGCTGCTGCGACCATCGGATTTCGCGGGCGGTTCGAGATCCTATCCATTTCCGCGACGTTCCTCTCTCCGGCCGTTGCGGCTCTCTCCCCGGGGATCAGCGGTCAAGTGTCGATCTCGCTGGCCGGGCAGCAGGGGCAGGTCATGGGTGGGCTGGTGGTTGGGCCGCTGTTGGCTGCGGAGACAGTGGTCATCGTAGCGGCGGCGTTCTTAAATCCGACCTTCCACCGGCTGCCAGCAGAGGACGACGCGTCGTTGTCGACCTCGGTTTTCGGCGGCGGCGTCGGAGCTGCTGGTGAAGTAGAAGAGCAGAAACAGCACCTCCATCACCAAAACCAGCAGCATCAGCAACAGGAGCATCAACAGCGGCGCAACCACGGGTCAGTGGCAGCTAGTTCGTCTGAGCCCTACAGCGTGTCCATCTCCAGTCGCCACCTATCGTCGTCAGTCATTCTGGCACCCACTACCCGACCACCGCGGCCGCCTTCGCCGCCGCCGCCGCCTTCGCCGCCGCCGCCGCCTTATCAATATTACTCTTAAACGCTTCTAGCAGTTATGTAGTAATCTTATTCTGTTGTTACTGCACCGGGGAAGTCCTCGAGACTCTGCTTATTTGGATTCATAGTGTCAAGTAATTGAAGTTACTGACTCAATTATTAGTCCTTTTTAGATCAAAATAAATATAAAAACTGATTTATCATGTCAGTTTCTGGCATCAAATCATAAAAAAATAGGCCCATATAAAATTGGGATGCTGCCATTTTAGTCTGAGATGGTGTAAGGGAAATTGTTGATTGAACGACCACAATTTGTGGATGTGCAATCAACGCTAAGCAATCGATATTAATATGATGGAAACGATGAATCGATAATGCCCTCAACCTTTATTCATCTCAAATAGGAAAAGATTTTGATGTCTATATACTTCAGTGTTGGTTCACTAAGGCTAAGAAATATGCTGTCATGCAAGTGTTTGGTTGTTGTATATATAGTTTTGACTGTCATGTCGTATCATTGGGAAATTAGGTCAAAGTTCCATGCGCCACACATAACTGCTGGTTGGGCCTTTCAAGGTGACTGTCGCTCATCCCTTTTAACTACTGGACATTCATGGAATGAACGGCTGGGAAAACCAATACATCCTGCATGGTTGTCTCGGGGAATGATGAGGAACACAAGGAAGAATGCACATTAGTGTTTCATCTGATTATACAAAATGGTTTAGACTCGCTGTCGTAAGGAGCTCTAGAAATGTCCAACCTTTAAAATCAGAATCAATCTGTCGAACTTGCATTTGGATTGGATGGATCAATAGCTATGAACGACCCATTTAAATCTGATAGATAGTCAACTGACAATTACTCTTGCTAGTTCGGAATACATCATAATTTATGTTCACAATTTGGCTGCAACGCGTTCAGGTTGAGGACATCAGAGAAGACCAGTGGGATACTGGTCAGTAAACCTTCATGGTAGATAGAGTATGACACTATTGAGACCTTGAAGAATGCGATTAGCTCCGTTTGCAGCTTAAAGATTGAATTTTTCAGTAATCTTTGTGTGCAGAGATCATTGTTCATGCAGCTAATGGATCGAGAAAAGAATGAGAAGAGGGACACCTTGTCTTATTGCGTGCAGAGATCATTGTTCATGCTCCTTTGAATTGAGGAATGACAGCAAATTAGCTCTACCTTCAGATGATGTAATAATATGTTTAGCTCATTTCAACTGCAAGTATGATTATTTGATATTAGTCTATACATCCTTAATGATTGTGTCAAAGATTATCCCATAAAACAGAGACGCCCTTCTTCAACCCCTTGAATCATTTGGCAAACCCATCTGAACAACTCTTCATTGCTAGCTGAGATGTGATTCTTGATATGCACATTGCACGTAATTTAAGCTAAAACAGCAAACTTCTCTTATATGCTATCTGCCAAGCACTTGTGACATTTCCATTGCTATCGCTACTAAAAGAGCATGCGTGGAATTGGAAGCTATGTCCTAGTAAACCGGGTGGACATGCGAGCCCGCTTGCAGTAGTTCTCGCCCGGACCGGCTCGGTTCGTAAGCAGGACGGCCCAGAGAGCGGCCTGCAGCGCGGACCGCCCGTCTCCTTTCTCCGCCTCGCCGACCTCCAACTCCAGCAGGCTCCGAGTACGCCCCCCGACCGTGACCATCTCCACCCGAACCGCCCGGGCACGGACGGACCGGACCGCCCGGCTCAGCTCCCCCATCAGACCGGGCCTGTCCGCACAGCACACCCACGCTCGGACCACCCTCCCTCCGCTCTCCTCTCCCTCCTCTACCCCGACCTCGTCCCCCTCCCCGGGCACCACCACCGCCACCTCCTCCACCCTCCCCCTCAGCTCCCGCACCTGCCTCACCACCTCCCCGAGCAGCGCCGCCTTGTCCAACTGCACACACACAGTCGGTTAACAGAGGCCAAACTTCGATTCCGTAAAGCAAGTAGAAGCGTGGATGTATCCGTGGAACTTACTCTGGTGGCCGCGGGGAGCAGGCTCCTGAGGGTGGCGAGGTGGCCGTTGATCCGCTGCCTCCGTCGCCTCTCCGCCTCGCTATGGCTTCTGATGGCTCGCACCTCCGCCGCCGTTCTCGTGCTCAGCGTCGTCGAGTCTCCGCCGCCGTTCTCCATCCTCGTCTCCCGCACCGCCTTGCCGGTCTCCACGGGCACCATTCTACCAACCCACGTACCGAATCTCCACTGTCACTGCCGCTGCTGCGTGGCAGCCAAATTATGAGAGGGTCACATACATGGAAGGGAAGCATTCAAGAAGGCATTAAAGAGGAAAAGATGCAGCACTAACCAAAAGATTCAGGTGAATCTTCTGCTTGATCCTCTGACCACAGGTGGGAGGGTGGCGATGCAGCTGGTGTTCATTTGGACGAGGGGCGGGGGTTTAAAAAGAGGAGGGAAAGCTGCCTACACCAAATTCCCACTTAAGTGGGAGCCTAAGTAACATTATTTGATCGGTGGAAAGAGAGGTGCAGGCTATGGTTTAGGGTGGCGGTGACCGTGATGACCCAGGGGCGGGGAGGGGACAGATGGCATCACGAGGACGGGGTTGGGACACTACTTTGGCGGTGTCGGATTGCCGGAGGCGGAGGGGGCCATCTTTTGGACGTGCCGGTCCGGCAAAAGTTGGTACTGCAGAGGGGTCTCTCCATTTTTGTTTCTTGTAGCTTTTTTGACCAATCCCAACGTCGGAGGCACCGCGGTGGGGTCCACGAGACGATCTTAACCATCGATCTCATCTTTCTAACATTGGGCAGAATCTAACCACACTCGAATAGGAATCCATCGAGCTAGATCTTTACCCAGTAGATCACTGTTATGGTCTACCGACACCCCTAAGTCGACACAATAAGCTCCAAAACTGACAGCCGACTGCAACGAATGGCAGTCGAGTTCTTCACAAGGTTCTCGCGGCCTTTCTTCCATGGACGGAGTCTCGTGTTGCAGCAGCTCCCTTCTCTGCCTCCGTGCCAAGAGTAGGCGAGGCACTCGGAGAGGCAACATGGGGGGTACTCGAGGGGACCCTCCGTTGATGATCGAGGACATACTCGTACGATCGACCACATGATGCATCTTGACCGAGAGTGGATTGTTTACGCAGACAGGAGGTGCAATGGATCAGCAGAGAGCACAACACTTGCACAGCACCTTTGCTCCACTTCCCATGCAACTAATATGTTCACTAGGGATTTACAAGGCCCACAGGTGCGTCGCAGGTGGAAGGAGGTTGACGTGCAAGAGTCCGGAGGAACTCAAACTTCAAAGCTTGACACATAGTCTTCTCTCCGGCCAACGTAGAGCCCAAGGTGACCACCTGTCTCTGACTCACCGAGAGGGCGTTTTGAACGCAACCTTTCTGTCTCTTCCTGAGGATGCATGGAGCAACAACTTCTGATGCCTGGGACCGACGCCAAACCCATACTCACTGCTGCTTCTCATGAACCTATTAGGAGGAATCATGACGCACAGCCTGTGGACGGGTTGAGGTGTCGCGCTACAGTCCCATCCATGTCCATTTCCTGAGGCGCTCCGGCCTTGTGACTTCTCTCCGCCTGCTCGATGCAGCTGCAAATGACCCGACCCAGCAGAGACTAAGACAAAAAGCTTCATGTCCTTGAAAAGAAGGAAGCTCTCTCTACCTATACGAATGCATACGAAATGATTCCATGTGCTGCTGTAAAAAGTCATCTTTGAGCTCATGCTTAGGTTAACTACACTTGAACTCTCCTACAGCAAGCACACAGCACAAAGGAATCAGAATTCCACCATCTACACGACATGGCACAAACCTCGAAGGAGCAAAGCAAACGTCTGGAACCGTCAAAGCTTGGCCTTGGTTGTTAAACCCAAACCAGCTGAGTGCAGAAGCAAGACAAGATGGGCTCGGTTTGGTGTTGTGGTGGCAAAGCTCCTTTGGAAGAAAAAGAGAAGAGAAGAAAGGAGATCGATAAGGCCTGTGGAGTCCCAGAAGAAAATGATATTATAATGAAGGGAAAAGCCTTTCTATGGATGAAAAGAGATAATCCAATGGAGTTATATCAATCAGAACTTTACTTTTATTTTTGTCCCCAGCTTGTCCTTGACGATCGCTCCCACTTTATCTTCTCAAAGACTGGACCTTGACTCTTGGAAATCTTGAATCATTATTGGTATGTGATCGATTGCAACACTGCGTTATGGGCAGAAGTAACGTTGACTCCACGTTTGACCACATTAGCATCGGTCTCCGTCGAAGGGGGCAGCATAATGATACTCTTTCGAGCTGCTTTGGCAAAAAGTGATACTGAGGAGTGCCTATTTCTGCCGTATATTTTCACAAAATAAACCAATTTCTAGCGTGAGGCTGTATTTAAATTGCATGATAACGTGATGAATCGTTATGGTTAGTGTAGTCATCATCATAAGTATGTTTCTTCGGAATATTAAACCAAAATTTATGATTGAATATAATTTTGATTTAATAATTTTAATCCATCTATTACGAGCTTAGTTGGTTTTATCTAAATTTTGTATCATTCTTGCATGTCTATTCGTAAAACATCAACCTCCTCTAAACATTTATGACCACCCTTTAAAAATGGATTAAATGAAGTATTTAACTCAAGATTTTATAAGTATACATTTCAGTAAATATTTGATAGAAAATATAAATTACATATATATTTTACAAGTATATATTTCAGTAAATATTTGATAAAAAATATAAACTACATATATATTTCGCAAGCTTTGAACGATGGTCTTATATTGCTTCGGTCTAAGAAATCAAATAATTTGCAACATGTCACCAAGACTTCAATCTTTCTCATATTTTTCAAGCAGACAGGTAGAGTGTGGTCTCACACATCAGGCAGCATGATATGAAGACCTGCACAGGATAATTGTTTAATCACCTGTTGGTTTTCAATGGGATTACCAAAGAGGGGTTTCATGACTCTTAAAGTTGATCCAGCAGCAAAAGAAGAAGATTATGACATACCAAGAAACTGGAAGATTTCCACAAATCTAGCAGTGAGCAAAGAAGCAGGTGCTCAAAGAATCAACTTCATGGGTAACACCAGATGAATAGGCTACTCCAATGTAGATTGTCTGTATCAGCAGTGTAAAAAATGGCCTCAGGTCAATTTTTATTCTTTCCAACTTCTTGACAAATCTTAGTTTGAACTACACAATGCCAAGACAAACATCCCTAGTAAAAAGTTACTCTCATCATTTCTGCATCAACATCACATTTAACTCATCAAAGTAATTTCTCATTGTAGTTAGGTACAAGGAGACAAGTTGATGTGAAGAACATCCATGAGAACAAGAAATACAGAGGTTAAGGATGCATTCCTCATCACAAGCTCTGCTTACATGCATCCTTTTAGCACTTCACTAAGACCATAAGATCCATCAACTATATCTACTGCCCTTGGTTTACTCACTCATAAATGCATCTGGTGCACTAGGGCCTTCACAAGGCACCATTTCTGATCTTTTATCAATCTCACACAAAGAAGACTGCAGCCTTCTGTCTGTGATTTCCAAGTTGAAATGCACAATCATGTGAGCTGTTTTTTTCTTTTTACAGAAGAAAAATATAATTTTCAGACATTCTCTAGTTGGCTTGCAAAGTATATGATGACATTGGCACTTGACTATGCTCCTACATGCATTTTGACATGAGAATTGGTTACAGCTACAATTAACTTTACACTGTTTCCTTGTCAAACAGAGGTTTCTGTTATTACAATTAACTTTACTGTCATTCAACTGGAAACAAAAATAATTCACAAGACCTTCACCAGAGTTATTACATCTTCAAAACCTTGTCACAACTTCTCTTGGAACAATATTGTGAGAGGTGGACTGTTCCCTTTGCCGTGACTCAGAATTTCACAACCCAACTTGCAAACTTGGATTATACCAGCAAACCTGTTTCTCAAATGGACTGATAGTAGCTCAGTTTCAGGCTATTCAAATAATCCACCTGCATGTACATGTGAAAGCCTTTTGAAAGGTATTAAAGCGTCGCAGTATGGCCAAAGAAAAAACTAGGAGCATGTACAATGGCAGATACTTATCTGAAAGTAACAATTGATAAGAATTAACTGGGTTTTCTTGCTCCACCAAACATAATCAATCACTCAATCATCAAAATACGAGTAATGACACAGCAGTATACTAGTACTGTTTGGGCATATTTGTCCAGACCATCTGGTTAAGTACACAAATAAACAAAGATGATCATTTCAATTGAGTTGGTTATATTGAACAAAGAGAAGATGAGCTCAAAATACTGTACATGCAATTCAATACTGTAAGTGGTCAAATACCAATATATGTAATGAGTAATCAAATAAATGTATAATGTAGCAGTACACCAAAATTTTGATAAATCTTGTGTCAAACAGGATTCTAAACCATTGCCTATAAGCTACAATAAGATTGGAAAAAGATCAATGATCATGAGAAGTAGAAAAGGTGAACTCACACCATCTTTAGTGAAATCCAATTTTCATACTGGAAAAGAGAAGACAGCACAAAGTAATTTGCTTTGCTTATACCAACAAAGAGTACAGAATGAGCAGAGCCACAATGGCACACCCTGATCACATAGCAGTAACAGAGTAAAACATCAAATGAATATTTAGATATGGAATACAACAATTTAAGCATTGGTTTTGTTCTACAACACAAGTCACCAGATTCCAAACTTCGGATCTGGATGCCAACTCTTGTACTCAAACCAGAAGGAGAAACAACGACATAAACTTTCAATCAGAAAAATTTTACCTGTTACAAGAATTTTCACAACCTATCCATTCCATCTGTAAACTAAGATCAAACTTCCCTACGTTGTCAAACAAACAATATAGAACATTCTGTGAATACAATCCTGCAAAATCTTTGAAAGTGTCAGCTGGACTATCCAGTAAAGATCTTGATAGTTTACGTAAGATCTTGGGCTCAAATTCCGACTTTGCAGTTTACCCTTTGCAAAAAAAAGAAATCCTGCAAAATCTATTTTTGCCTCCAAAAACTGTTTCAGATTTCGAACCTAACATTCATTAACACTTTGCGAAGAGGAAGCTCGATCAACAGTCCATCCCCTACTCTAACATCAGAAACTACTTCCTAGACTAATCGAACTCCCGGCCTCAGCATTCATATCCATCACTGAGCTCACCTCAGTCCCCTCAGAAGTCCTCGTCTGGGACTCTGATACCAAAACCCTCTTCCTCAAGCCGCCCCCAACCTTCTTCTTCGCCACAGCTCTCTTCATGGAACGTAAAGGTGTCACCTTTAGAGCTGTTGTCCCTCCCACCGGCGGCGTTATGGCATCCGCCACTGCCGCTGTTTACTTGGAGGGATGAGGTTGGTGGCATGGACTCATCGGGTAGAAGGGATTCGATTGGGCATCGAGTCCTGGCGCGCCAGCTGCAGCCCCATCGGAGAACCCCAGTGGAAAGAAGCCCCATGAGCAATAGTACATGTCAGTATCCGGGACCAGAGGCGGCTCCGCTTGCAAAGGAGCGGCGTGGAAGGCCCGCCGGCAGCTGGGACATCGGAGGTTCTTGCCCTCGTAATCGCAGCTATACTTATGAAGGTAGCAGCAGGAGGGGCACGCGGTCCAGAACGTAGGGACGGGGCGCTGGCGCGGCGGCGCAGCAGTAGCCATGTCGAGCTCGGCGTCGAAAAGGGCCTTCTTGGAGGGGTCCGAAAGGACGGCCCAGGCATCGTCAACGAGCTTGGCGGCGGATGCGGCGATGTCGAGATGGCGGCGGACGAGGTTGAGAAGGAGCGCGAGGCGCCGGTACTGGCTGCGGACAGCGGAGGGGTGACGGCCGGCGGGGGAGGACGGGTCGAGCTGGAGGACGGCGTACCAGTCGACGTGGTTGTTGACGCGGCGCTGGGAGGCGAGGAGGACGTCGGCAACAGCGATGACCTGGTCCGCTCCGCCAATGAGGGGGTCCACCTCCACCGCACGCTCCGCGAACCGCTTGCTCCCCACGAGGTCCCGCTCCCGGAGGCGCCTCTGGGCGATATCCATCCACCACGCCGCCGCCTCTCGTCCTCTGCCGCCGCCATCGATGTCCATCGCTCGACGTGGACTGAGAGGAAAGCTTTGCACGCAGGTCGGTCTTCTAAGGGTAAAGATTTAATAAGAAATCTAATATATTTAAAAGGTTTAACATCACATCTTATTTAAATTTGATATATGTCAAAGTACTAAATTTTAATTAAATATTTTTAAAAAGAGAAAAAAAATATATAATATTCAAATTTATGATCTAAAAGTTTAACAATTAGGAAAGAATTTAATATATTTATAAGTTTTAATTGACAAAAACAGACAAAAAAAAATCTTATTGGAGCTGAATTATTGGGGGCATTCTATTCTTATCACCACAAGTCTTCCATTCCCTTATCACCCATGTAATGGGTTCTACTTCTGGTGTTTTTTTTAGGTATCAATCAATCTATTTTTTGTTTTTTTGGTGACTTTCATGTTTAGAAACATCAATTAGATATATTTCAATAATATTACATATTTCAATCAATCTAATCTTATAAGTTGTGGGTCAAACAATATATGTTTCCGAATGTTTTAATTCTTAGCAACTATGCTCTTAATCATTCTTCCGATTTCTATTCTTGTACTCTTATTGGTAATCTTTGAAGCTCATCATCTTTTATATTACTCCGTTTCCAATTTTTATTCATTGCGTTACATATAAAATTATTGTCATGCTTCTTTAAAGAAGTCCTAAGATTGCATTCAAGTTGAGTTAGAGAAGTTTGTAGCTAAGAAATGGGCACAACAATTACATGAATGACTCCACATATAATATATATTTGTTGACACATGCAAAAAGGTCGTTGACATGTTGACATAAACATGACATAACATGGTGCAAGCATGATGGAACCATGTCAAATGATGGGTCCCACACGTAACCTACTTGTGGATGTATGTCAACACCCGCATCGATTTCATGTCATCACCATCTTAGTTCAACATCACGATAAGGATGATGACTGCATACATTAATAACACAGTTTATTCGGTTAAGACGACAGTTTATAGTCTTGACATATTTAATTTTTTTTGTAAGTATATATGATAATATCAAAAAAAGGTTTTCCCACTCTTCTTATCTTCTTCGATCATTAATAGTACTCGACAGTATTAATGATCATTTTTCTACATGATTACCGCTCATTTCCAATCCACGTTAACGCGAATAACCTCTATAAGCTTTCCTCCCACACATCTCTTCAAATTTGCATTATGATCGACAAGGCTGACTTTGGTTGACTCGAGCGTTGACGAAGTCAGCTTCTTAACCTGTTGATAATACTCGATGGTTGATCGATGTTTCTACTCTCTTTCATTTCGGTCTATTTGTCAGAACATCAAATAAATATATAATGATCGTTCTTTCTTCGTCACCTCCCAATATTTCTGTCTCATAAAAAAAAATATTTATTTGAAATAATTCTACACAAAAACGTCTATCGACTCTCATAAAATCTTGATTCTCTTATTTCTTATACTTATGTTTACTAATATCAAACCGTAGTTTGACCTAAATTTGACTCATAAAACGAATATTAGATCAACGTAATACCCACGTCAGCACGTAAGAGTCGTGCGTGGATGGTTCGAGTTCGTAGGTCGCGCTGTACGCGCCATAGCCGCCATGGGCCCCGCACGTCGGACGATCGGGAAGGCAAACTCCCCGTCTTTGATGTCTGCCATCTCGCATTATGCGGTGGATAACCCCGCGGACAAGCGATCCTCCCACCCCAACACTTCTTTGTGGGACCTGTATGACTCTCCCCAAGTCCATCTCCCCTCTCACAATGCCCCAGCTCGGAACGTGTTTCTTTCCTAGTGATCTCTGACATCTTCCTGTAGCTAACACCGGTGGGCGAATGAGATTTCTGGGGACAGCAGTACCCACAGATAGAGATATAGAGAGAGAGAGAGAGAGAGAGAGAGAGAGAGAGAGTACTGTTTTACCATAAAAAGGGGTTGTCTTCTGCACCAGACAACAACTATGAATCATCTCTCCTTGGGGACAGGTCGGTGAAGAGCAATACCAGGTCGGTGAAGAGCTTCGGCTGGCCAGGATCACATAGGTGAGTTTGCTGCTCTTCACTATTTGCTTGATTCCATGCGTTCCTCTTAACCCTACTGCACTTGACATCGCTATTCACTCTCTTTCTTCCGCCCTATGAACGTCCAGGCTTCTGATAGGTAATGCTTAATTTGGAAACTTGGCGCTCTTTCTCCTTCTTTGCTTCTGTTGTTACTGTTACCCGTCGTTCTGGTTTCATTTTTGTGCTTAGATCTGGAACATTGGATCTTGGTTGTGCCTACAGGCGGGGGGGGGGGGGGGTGGGGGTGGGGGTGGGGGGTGGGGGGTGGGTGGGAGGAAGAGGAAGAGGAAGGAAGGAGAGATGGTGAGGGAGAAGATTCAGATAAAGAAGATAGACAACACGGCGGCGAGGCAGGTGACCTTTTCCAAGAGGCGGAGGGGTTTGTTCAAGAAGGCTGCGGAGCTGTCGGTTCTCTGTGATGCCGACGTCGCCCTCATCGTCTTCTCCTCCACCGGTAAACTCTTCGAGTTCTGCAACTCCAGGTAATTAATCCCGATCCTTCCCAGACAATATACATCTCTTTGGAAGCAAGATTCTTGCCATATCAACACACATTATTGCTTGTCTTCAACCATTTAATCTATGCTCTTGCTGCATTCTCAGCTGCCTTTCTCCTCGTATAGAGTTTCTTCGTCTGAACGAAGATGTAAAGGTTATTAATACTCCCTAATTCGCGGTGTGCGTCCAAATCTCCTGTGGGTTTTTGCTGGATCTTTTTAGGAGGAGCACTTTTGTGGTTGGAGTGGGAACTCTTGATGGATTTTCTTTGTTCTTTTTTTTTTGTCTCATGTTGGAGTCTTTCAAATATGGTATTTGGTTTCAGAGAGTTTCCATGGATGGAGAACAGAGTTTTACTGTTGAGCTAGCAAGATCATATTTGTTTTAGCCATAAGAAAGCTAAGATGACCCAAAGAAAGAAAGAAAGAAAGAATTCTGTGCTAAACAAGAACTGTTGGTGATTTGGATTAATGAACTTTGATCTGGATATCTCATCCTAATTTCAATCTCCTTCTATCTTATCCTCTAATCCAACTCGGGTTTTGGCACACTATTAAGGGATAGGCGCATATAAGATAGTATCATTATTATATCAAGTTATTAAGATAAAAATCCCTGTTTTATCACTTATACTCTCTGACTATTTGGCCACAAGGTTTATGAGGAGGATCGACAAAAGTAAAATGCATCGCTTCCATTATCGGCTTAAATGACTTTGACTACATTGCAACCTTCTGTATGCCTGATAAAGAAGATATGATGAATTGGAGGATTTTTAGAACTATGTTGTAGAATTAATTAATACTCACGATGATGTTAACAAAAGTGACTCACCTTTTTATCATCCTTGAATTATAGTTGTCATGACTAATTACTAGTATCTCATTCATAAACAAATTTTCATGTAGCTCTAATTGTATGATTTTATGATCACATCACATTTGTGCATTGATAACACAGTAAGTTGTGAGCTCTAATGCAACCTCACATATTTTGAAGAGAATGAATATTCTCTGATTTTATTTATGACGGTCGCACTATCATATTTTCGTTACATTGCATGTGTTTTCAAACACTCACAGCAATTCCTGTTATCTAATAAAATGTTTTAATACCATTAACAAGAAAAATTGAAGTTTTCATGAACCGTCAGTAGCCACAGACTAAGATGACATGAACAAGTAGTGCAAGATTTGGAGTCAGTACTGTTATGAAAATTTTGAACTTTTTGATGCAACAAGTGATGTTTCTTCTTTGTTCTGAAGCATGAAGAAGATCATTGAAAAGCATAGAACTCATTCCAAGAACCTAGAGAAACATGATCAGCCCTTCCTCGACTTAAATGTAAGCATTAGCAAGATTCATTTTCATTACAGCTTGACTCCATCTTAATACAACTGACTGTCATTTGCAGATTTTAGATGCTTGTTAGCTTACTTCTCATTTCTTTACTTTCTGTGGGATGGATCATTAAAATATGACTGTGTGTGGATTATTATATGAGACTCTACAGAAAGAATACCATGTTCTCGAATGTCCTTTTTGATTATACATCATGAGACAAAAGGCAACCATCCACTAAGTATTCAAGGCCTTCAAAGTTGGAAAGTAGTGTTCGTTGAAAGCAAAATTCCAAGTGGTATGAGTTACAAAAGATGTTCTTTTGCTAAAGGAAGCATAAGATGTGCAAAAGTGATGTGATCTTTTGCAAATAGTTTTTTGAAGCTTGCCTATTCTATAATTCTCATACCCAATGGACTTCTCCATCCTTGATTTTGGAAGAAGAATAGTATGCACTATCAAACTATCAATGCTTATTCATTTGGCAAAATTTTTGAATAAGCTGTTTCTAGATCATGAAAAGTTGAGCTTTCATCTTAATAAAGACACTGCAGCAAATAGCAGGAAAGATGATATAGTATTATTAATCTTAAAAGATCTGTTCTACTGCATTGTCCTCGATTTCCTTATCCTAAGCTGACTAAAATGGCAATTCTATTTCTATGTTGTAGTAGATTAATTAGCATCTTAGTTTTAGTCCAGTGGTGTAAATGACTCACTGGAATTGGATAGTTGCTGTCTTAAGACTTCACAAGTGACTAGTATTATTTCTTACATAATTTACTTCCGATACGTTCAATTAACATCGGTATGTCTCTTCTTTCCTGTTCTGTTTTTTTCCCTCCTCCTTCAGTTAGACAACAACAATTATGCAAGTCTAAAGAAACAAGTTGCAGAAGCAAGCCTGCAACTGAGGTCTGCCATATATTTGATATGTGACATACGGAATGCTCAATCATGTACAGCCCTAAGGTTGGTAAAATTCATACAGGCAGATGAGAGGGGAGGCACTTGAAAAGCTCACAGTAGAGGAGCTACAGCAGCTGGAGAAAACCCTTGAAGCAGGATTAGGTCGCGTGATGGACAGAAAGGTAGACCTTGTGAGAACGATCGATTCAATTTGTTTTCCACGAAAGAATTTCTGCGGTTAAGAACCAACCATACTTATTGTTGATGATTCTCAGGGTGCACAGTTCACGCAACAGATTAATTCTCTTCAACAAAAGGTAAAAGTGATGCTTCACTGCATGCTACTATGTAAGAGGTGTGGAAACGAGTGACAATAGACTCTAGCAGTGTTATAAAACTTGATTGCTGCAAATGAATGTTAGATCACCCTTTTGGAACTCATACTTGATAACAGATTTCATTGGGATGACAAGCTGGAAAATGATTTGGATGAAATCCTACTGCAGTCATGACCATCTCATAAATGATTGATAGGAGAAGTAAAACATTTCCTTTGGTCATTTATTTCTTTACATTGGTGTGCAGGCAGCAAAACTGGCTGAAGAAAATGTGCGGCTAAGAAGACGTGTAAGGCCTGTTTACCAGCCATCAAGTTATCTTTCCTCTCTGCAGCACATTGATTCAGTGAAGGTTATGCAGGTGTTGGAGATGCCCAACATGGGGAAACAGGTGGTGGCTGATAAAGACAACGTTGTCAATGAAGATGGACAGTCCTCTGAATCTGTCACTAATGCCTCACACTCAGGAGGGCCGCAGGAATGTGATGATAGCTCTGTCACCTCTCTCAAACTAGGGTATGTTGATGAAGTTAACAAAGAATAATCCAGTTCATCTCTGTGTCTGATATTAGTGTCATATATATATATATATATATATATATAATTGTGGATGCATGAGCTAAATTAATGCCTTTAGAAAGAGATGGTTTTTCATGTCAGCTCTTTTGCAAGTGCATTGTAGTTAACAGTCTGTTACTTCTTCTGGCACAGGCTACCTTACTGCTAACTGAAACCATGAACAGCTAGTGCTGGAAGAGGTCTTGTTTG
Source organism: Musa balbisiana (assembly GCA_004837865.1). Taxonomy (NCBI): domain Eukaryota; kingdom Viridiplantae; phylum Streptophyta; class Magnoliopsida; order Zingiberales; family Musaceae; genus Musa; species Musa balbisiana. The sequence continues at coordinate 4,766,926 of CM017190.1, forward strand.
CTGTGTAACTGAGGAGCATCTCTGCAGCATCAGATCTGGAATCTGAGTTGTAGAATAATGTTAGGGGGACTACTGCTCCAACAGTAGGAGCATTGCAGTAATGTAACTTGATTCAGATGCTTTGTGGATTGTTTACTGTTCAACATTGTCCTCTCTGCTTGTTAATGGATTTATGACATATATATATATGTGTGTGTAGATATATATTGTTGCATGGCCAATCTTTATAAAGTATGAAGGATTGATTACAATAGAGTCTATGGATGAAGACTGAGGGAATAATGCACACTGTGCCATTGAGATGGGTGCATAATAAATAAACTACCGACTATTGGCAGCACTTGTATTTTGCATTATAGGATAATTATTAAATAATATTAAATACTATAACTATCAAAATGTATAACATAAACTAATAAAGTAGTTAATAATTTCAATAACCAAACAAATTTAACCTAAATTCTTTTTTGTCATTTTTGAAAATAATAACTAATTGTCAATTCTTTGGAATAAAGACAACAAAATGTAATAAATGAAACCAACTCTCAATCATCAATTGGACTTTGTCTTAGGTATTGATTCCCCTCTTCAACTTCAACGAGTAATATTTGATTGCTTTATAGTAATTTTTGACAATGACTCAATATGCATTTGACACACTAATTCTCATTATTTGGATCATATAATTCATATAACAACATACTGTATTTTGCAATCATATGACAACGTAGCAGACAAGTCCTCAAGAGTACATCTTCTCAACCAGACAACTTCATGTTTCAAATTGATTGATAGACGTGAGTATACCACTAGTACATGGTACAAAAAGTCCTACCATGATAGCAAGGCCTTGAGATCAAAACCTGGCATGCCAGGAAACCAATGTTCATGTATGCATACCACAAGGCACACTGGCTTAGTTTAGAGGGCAAAACTTCAAGAACAATGGTGAGCAAGGGGCGCAAAAGGATTTACGCTATTTGTTGTAATCGTCCAAACCAAGATCCCTCAGTGCAGCAGTTGCAGCATCTTTGCAGCTCTCATGGCTTTCCTTTGCCCTCCTTATGAGCTTCTCGATGCCATTACTGAGAAGAATGGTCCTGTAGAAGCCAAGAAATACATAGAAATAAGGTTCTTTATGTCTATCAGTAACTTCAGAAGTATGCATCTGTAAGATGAACAAAAAATTTGGGTCGAAATCCAATTTTTTTTGTTTTTACCAACAGGCATCTCCAATGAATTAATAAGTAATAATGACTGGAACTGATCAAAATTTCTATTTATTACTACCAAGCGAGCCATTATAAACCCCGTGAAAGTAATTCATCCAAAATAAAGCACAATATGGTGTCAGTGAAAATCTAAACAAACAGATGGCAGATAATCAATAAAAATAACATATTTTCAGTTTGAAAAGCCCTCAAACATCAGCTTTCACTATGCGAAAACAATAACATACATTTCAATGTAGATATTATTCTCCTCGATCAAGAACCCCAGAAATTATGGACACATTGGCATTCATTATAGGTCATGTTACATTTATGAATGGATGATTTTTTATTTTCATAATTGTTAAGTGTGATAATGATTTCACTTTCCAAATAACAAACAGTACCTGTTCTCGGGATTCCTAACTACAAGATTGCGAATCATCAAGCAAGCTTGTCTTTGCATCTGAATCGAAGTGGGGAACTTCTGCATTGCTTGTACAACAAGGTCTGCAACTCCTGCTTGAACTGCAAGAGCAGCATTTTCTGGGGACCTCAGAGAAAGAACAGTTATGATAGACATGACCTGCAGAATAACAAATTTGACCTGAGGCTAATGCTCATATAGAGATCTTACATATCTTGAGCAATTTTCCGGATGCACTTTAAATTTTTAATAATTAGCATTATAGTTCAGCACCTCCTGTAAAACTGATGGATCTTCAGAAAATCTAGACGATAGTTTCATCAGTCGATCCAGACCACCCTTCTCAACAATCGCACTTTTATTTGCATCACTACCCGCTAGCTTCAGATAAAGTATTTCTGTGAGTTATAATCTCAACCATAGTGCAATTTTCTTGAGGCGTGCAATTGAAAGTGAAAAAACAACAGACCTTGGACAACAAAGAACAGCAAGCTCTAGCTATAATTTTGTTATTTTGCCGACTGCTCTCATCCAGACACCGCAGAGTTGCATCAATGCCACCACTTTCTGATATAGACTTGCATATTTCATCCTGTGACATGAGCAAAGAGAAAAATAGAAAAGGGAATCGGACATCTTCATTAATGGATTCATTGTCACATGGATTTATGAAGCTGAACCAAAACTGTTCAGATAAGGATTATATGTCACGTTTATGTGCATATTTAAGAGGAAGACTTCAAGAAAGCAATCAATCATTATAATAAATCAAGTACATGTTGCCTTGATGTATCAAGTTAAACTACAATACAAGAGGCCTAAAAGATATAAAGTATGATATAAATGCAGCCTTGATATATGATGATTCATGAGTAGTCATACAATACAGAACATCATGAGGATAGAGTATTAAGTTCTTTCTGGCAAAACTTCTGTACTATTTTTAAATATACACCTACACCTATAAAGTTATGAACACATTTAACATGGTAAGCATGAAAGGGTCAATCAATTTTAGCAAAAATACTATCAAGCAATTTGTGGGAATGGGTTTTGCAAAAACACAATCAAAGAAAAACAAAGATTGATCATCTGGAGAGGAAGGATTATCAATTATCTGATAAAATAACAAACTCCCAACAAACACTATTAAATGCCTCAGAAAAAAACAGCAGCAATAGTGGACTGATAATTCCAATCATGACATCTCCATTAGTCATGCCAAAAAAGAAGCCAACCAATACTTATTTGTAAGAAGCGAGGAGCAACAAATGGAAAGAACAAGTTTATATTAGGATTGTTGACTTTGACATATTATACACACTGCATCTAATATTAAATATCAAATAAAAATACAATGAAGAGAACACAAACATGAAAGTTTGTATATGAAATAGCACAAGCAATCATATTTGACATATTTCAATCAATCAGTTCATGTTTGAACCTGCTTAGCTCTACACATGGAGCCTATGCAAGCCAACCGTGCCAGCAATTTGATGTATTAAAGCTAGTCATACCTAGGCATCTTCCAAGATTGAAAAGTAAAAGAAACAAAATTTGGAATAGCACCTGACACTTGCTTGGCTGTCTAAGAGCTGAATTACACTGTTCTACCTGTCATCCTATGGATATATCCATCTTAAAATTTGACTACAAAAATGGATCATGTGAAAGATATACTACTGAGAGAGAATGATATGCTTGTAAAAGGCAAGAAAATGCTTATAGATCGCTCAGATGCAAAAAGACAAACTTTTGAAAATTGCTTTACCGAATGCATAAACTTACATTTACAGCAACAGCCTTTAAAGCAGTACATGCTGCAGCTAAGTTTGATAAACTTAGTCCTTCACCAAGTGCTTGAACGAGAGCATCCGAAATACCAACTTTTGCAAACTTACGAGCATATCCAAAGACCTAGGTCAAGTTCCTCAGCATAAGAATTCCTCTAAAAAATTTTGCCTCTGATGTTCTAATGATGTATATCAAGTTGCAGAACTACTAGATATTGAAGAATACTTATTACGATGTCATTGCTGAAACAATGAAAATGTTTAACTTAAATAAATATACCAAACACAATATTTCAAATCCATATTACATTTGTTTATCAATAATTCTTGTGGGCCTTGAGCAAGAAAATTGTATCAAGAGCATGCCAACCATATGTGATTTATTTAACTTACAAGGTCATCACCAGATAAGTTTCTTATTCTAATCATTGAAATAACTGTATCTACCTGTTTGGAATTTCCATAAAATTTGAACATTTTTCTAGAGAACCTCAAGAAACTCAAAAGTTATATGAAGATTTAAATTATATGATCCCAGAAAAGAACAACTTGATATATATAAGAAATTCTCAAAAATTTATGCATATTGCAGTTGGCCATAGCTAAGGTATTTGCGCTGAAAAATAAATTTCGTAATAATATTGAAAGGTGATGAATGCTTCATATCAGTTATGAGTTAGTAGTACATATTATGGGTATGTGACTTTAGGGTTAAATGTGTTCAAGGTATGTGAGATTTAGAAATTAACTTCCATTTGGTATGAAATAAATTAGGAATCCAGGATCATTGTATCCTAATATACTATTTTATAGGAAGCACCTACTAGTGATTTCACATTCCAGTGCAAAAATCATCCATGTACAATACCACAGATAGGTCAGATAATATTTTTATGCTTAAACTACTTCTGTACTGCTCCAGTAAGACATATGCATGATGAAATGGTTCAGGTAACTTTATCCTGCACTTCAGACGGCTCTCCTAAAGCTACATGTCAAAATAAAGTCCAACACAAACTTCTTCAGGTCCATAGCTTTGTCTTTCATGACTTTGGCTGTTTAAGCCTGTTTTTGTCACTTTTGAGGACATAGACAGAATCTCTTAAATTCAAGGTTTTCAGTCTATGTAGGCTGGTATTGGCATTTTGTGCATATACTTCTCCAAATTTTTAAAATGCTTCTGATGAATCATGTGCTGAGTACAAGAATAGGTTAACCATATATATAAAACGGATACACAAAAAACTTCTTCCTTACAGCAAAATATATCATCTTTACATCAGAGAAAGCTTAACATTGTAGCAAAACCTGAAGAAGATGATACATGCAGTTGCACTGACAAGGTCATCATTTAAAAGATCATTAAACATGATACTATATCCATAGAGCCTTTTTACTTACTTGAGAAGCCAACACACGGTTGTCATCTGGTGTTAGAAGAACACGTATAGCATCATATAAGCTGTATAGACTGCTTCTGGGAAGCTCTTTAAGTATTTGCATAATAAGCTCATCTATTTTCAAATCCATAAATGATTCCTTGAGAATTTCATCATTGGTTGAGGCTGTCACAACAACAGCAAAGGCACTGTCCAATATGTCCAGACTTTTACTGCTTCCATTCAGTATACCAACAACAACTTTTGGACCTCCATTTTGCCTAAAAGTTTCTCTACTTTGGACATCTGTAAGAATGACAAGCAACAACTTTCAAAGTTTCACATAGGATCTAACTTAATGGATTGCTCACATAGGTTTATTATTCCAAACATTAAGCATGCATGTTAATACAGATGGAATATGGTCAAATCCACACAACACACAAGAAGTGTTTTCCTTGTGCTTTTCAAGGATTACCATGTCACAGCATCATTAAGTCTGAGGATGAAATAAAAAAGATAAAAGATTAACTTCAAACATTTGACATATTTAAAAAATAACGTATAGTTTTTTGTGCTTATGAATCGAGAGAAAAACCAGAAATATCTTTTGCATACCATGATAACCTGAAAAGGCACTGATCATGATATATACTTACAAATTCCATGGAATTTCATTTGCTCCATGAATTAGAAGAGACTTAAGAAGCATAAACCTATTGCACTTGCATGTCAAGGTATGATTAAGTTCGAATTATTCATGACTGCTTTTTAACATATAAGACATGTTTATTCACTCCAACAGATGTTACAATCAATAATTTAGTAAATGAACTAATTATAACTATTCAATGCTAATGTGAAAGCAATTTATTTTCTTTTGTCTTTAGAATAATTTTATTTCTTCAGTTGCACTTTGTAAATATAATATATTGTCACATGGCAACATCCAGAACTAATTGAAAAATCTCTCAATGAAGGGAAACAAGTTTCAATCAGAGGTCTTAGTGAAAAAGAAGATCATCTCTTGAATAAAAATGAAAGTGAAGATTCCTTAGAATTGATAGATGGGATAATTGATTTCTTAATTTATAAAATCAGAATTTCTTTATCTGTATACTCCTTTACCTTCTTGCACTTGGGGGTCTATAAGAAAAGGGAAAGAGTTATAATCTTAAATACAAATAATTGAATATAATTTTTGTTTCTCATATTGTGTGAGTTGTCTAAAGCCTCATTTTGAGTGTACCCTGGAACCAAAGCGAGTACAATATTTATCTCTGACGCTGTGATGTTATCATGCGAGCATGTTACATCTGGTATGAGGTCAGAACCCCCTTGTGTAATGCATAGGAAATAGTGTGAGTCCAAGTATTTTCTGTTCTCTCTTTACTCTTACACTGTTATCAATACCAGAAAAGAAAATAACAAAAAAAATCCTCCCTCCTATGCTCTTGTGCTACATCAGATTTAATATCAAAGCATATCCGACATCACACACCTAAGCTGTGTCACAATTATTATTCATGACCACAGAAATGACATCAAATCTGAAAAAGAAATATGTATAATAAAATTAAACATGTAAAATTACATAGCATACAATGCATGCTTCATCTACACTTCTTTATTGCTTCTTGTTGATGAAAAATCACAAATAAAATCATTTACACATTCCCCAAAAATACTTCATGTCCATATAAGCAGTAAGAGTGGATCAAATTTGGGCTATACAAAGACATCCTAACAAAAGCGGTCAATTTGTGAGTTAAGATAAACTCACAAGTTTGCCCTGATATAACCAATAGCCAATGCAATTATTTTGTAAGTACACATAAGATGATTTGGGCATAAAAGAAACATCAATAATGATAACACTGAAAATGATTCAGGAAATTAGTCGATCAATAAAACATGAACATCAGCCAGAACTCAAATACCAGAGGCATACCGACAAGAATGGAACTCAATGCTTTCAGAGCTGATACAAGAAGTCCCTCAATCTTAACATTAAGGGAAGAACATATTCTTGTAAGAAGCTCCACTCCTCCATTCCTTGTTGCAATCGTTGCATTATCTGATCCATCAACAGAGCATAGACCATATAACTTGTCAAGCAGCTCAGCCATTTCTTGACCATTTGTTATGTTTGATTTAGAAGATCCCAAAGAGGATGTTACATCTTTTAGCTTATCTAGTGTCTGGATGATTGGATTATCCTTTGTGCTGCTTACGCCCGGTATGCACTTAACAATTCCTAAAAAATGGATAATCAATATTAAAATTATGGAATATCAATATTAAATGAAATGATAATCAGCATTTGTAATCAACATCAGAAATAGATGCAGAAAACGAAGGAACTAAATATTAGCGAAATAAATATTAGCATAAATTAAAATATATGTGGAAACAAAATTGCCTAATATGTTGCAACTATGAGACATGCCATGAGTACTCCAAATTCTTTAATAGGCACTCAAGTTTGAACTTTTAGTTGCCCTGCTTAGTGTTTCTTCTTGAAGTAAACTTTGAAGACCTCAATGCAAAATTGTTGGAGGTTAAGAATAGGACAACGTTCCCTGTAACTTATTCCAACTCTGGAAATGCCTCAATCAGATTCAAAAGTTCAAATCAGTAATACGAAATCCAGATTTAGTAATCAAAGTCGTTAACTTTGGCTTTTAAATTATCGGCGAACATCAGTTAACTTTGGCTTTTAAATCACCTCGGATGTAACACTTCTTTGTTCATGCCATTTGAAGTCATTTACGATTGAAGTGTAAGTAGCATTGCGTCTCCGCTACTGCTGGCTGTCCTTTTACTGATTGATATCGATCACATCACGGAAAAGAAAAAGGAAAAAAATAAATTCTTGAAGAAAAATGGTTATCACAAAACCAACGGAACCCTAGATTTTTTTTTTCTTCTTCTACATTGCCATCAGATCCACCAAATTAACTAAAAAAGAACTCACTTGGCAGGGCGACAAACGACGTCATCCGACTCATCGAGGTTTAATCGATCTAGATCCAGATCAAATGGGAGCCGATTAGATGTGTTCTTTAAGGACGAGGAGGGAGGAGGACTAACCAGACAGGTCGACGCCCTGAAGTGTTAGGGTCTGAAGAGCATCCTCAAGGGCTTCCTCGGGGTCCATACCGAGGTCCTCCATGTTCTCCGTCACCAGCGCTTCGAAGGCTTCTTGGGAGATCGTGCGCCCGCCTGCGGAAGGCCCCATCGCGACGGACGGCAAGCTCTTCTCTTTCTCTCTCTCTCTCTCACTGCGCGTGTGTGTGTGTCGCACTGTCGATGACTAGCGAGACAGTACATAATGGACCTTTAATTCCCTGAAACTTTCCAGGGCTGATGTAATCGAATACAGACCTAATATGCTGGACCTACAGGAGTGGGCCCACATATCAAGACCAAGTCACCCTTGCAAATCGTCGGCGGTGTTTCGGTCTCTTGATCTAAGAATCCCCAGGTTTAACCGACACCGACTCGACAAATCAGCCGAGCCATCAACCAGGCAAAAGCGGCTTCCCATTGGTCAGCACGCATGGGCCTGCGCTGATAACATATCGGCCAAGTGGACCCCTTGCAATATGTGTGAATACAATTAAGTCTCTGTACGTCACGATGTTACATGTGATACAAAATATTCATGTCATTACAAGCTGGTTTATTACAAGAGTGAGCTGGATGAAAGCATGCTCGATGCTGATTGATGAAGAGGCCCTTCTTCTTCTTCTTCTTCATTCACTGCTTCTTCGAAGTTGGTTGCTCATATCTTTCCTGAACAGCAGTAGGAGCGGAGCCACACGGCTATCAAAAAGGGTTACGATTGCCTTTATCACGATTTCAAAGTCATCTCTGGTTCCGATTGGATTTGAAACCGTCGAACTGTTGACCCAATTCTAAATCCAAATGCCTACAGATCCATCTGAGGTGAAGACCAACGAAGATCTTCGACATTGTTCCATGTACCGTGCGTGTTCTTATGGACAAGGAAACACAGAGAACAGTCATACATTTGAGTAAGATAGTAAGATGCAACTGTAAACGAGCCAACAAATTTGTTCATGATTCATCATTGTTGATGAACAGAGCCACTTCTTCAAGGTGAGAGAAAACAGATGTAGCTTCGTACACCTTCTTTCTCTTTCCCATTCCGGTTGCCGTGTCATTGTTGAGATGGGAGTCGGCCAACAACAAAGAGAGCTGGCTGTGTGTCCCAAGGCCATGTGAACCCTTTCCTCTTGTCAAAAGCAGCCTTCCTCCATGTCTGCTGCCTCCTTCCTTCTGAAGTCCTTGTCAAAGCATGCATTCATGTCTTGGACTCTTGAGCGGTTGCTTCCCCTCTCAGAGCATCATTACACAGAATGTATACAACCAGTAGTTTTTTAACAAGCAAGAAAAGAAAGAAGAGGCCCACTAACAACACATGATCAATCAAAGTTCTGAATTGTTATCCGAGACAAATTGAATATTTTGGTCCCTGCTGACACCAAAACAATGCCATTAACAATGAACAAGAACAAATAAAGCCAGATTGTGTTGTTCTTGTGGCACTAATGTTGTCAGTGTTTGGCCTCACCATTTCATCATCCACATACCTTTCTTTCTTTGGTCAACATGTACTACAACAAAAAAAGGGGAGATAACAACCAGATGGACATCATTATGATCCAAAAACTATATTATGAATCAACATCACACGCTTGTCATCGCTTTTAATTTTCTTGTTCATTTTTTCCAAAGATGGGGTCGAGAAGTAAATAGCAAGTGTTAATGAACAGACCCAGTTATTCTCAGCTGGAAATCAAGAAGATAATATGAATCTTCCTCTGTGTATAATGTAAATGTTGCCAATGATGCGAGATCTGGATAGGTTCAATGGCCACAGTTTTACGCTCGCAAATTCCTCGGTCTCGACTGTTTGACAGAAAAGTTAAATCATTTTTTGCATAAATATTGATATTTAACTTTCTACCCAATGATTTTTACATATGTTTCCTCGGAAAGACGAAGCACCACCATTAATTGCATAAAGAACACACATCATCCATCTTAATGCAATTAGTAACACCAATTTAAATCTACACTTTTTTCCAGAACGAGAAATAGTAGCTTAACTTGAAATTTCGATTCTGCTGATTTCTTATAAACATAAACCTCATCAATGATTATTTCTGTGGTGTCTTTACAGAAGATGCATGGCTAACATGAGCATGCATAGTATCACCCAAAACAGCAACCCATCAGGGAAACACAAGAAAACAAAAGCGTATTTGACAAATTTTGATGTTCTTATTATAATCATATAAATAAACCATTAACCCTTGGGATTTCATGGACTGCATTTTAGTGCACCGAACAAAGAATCGTTTATGGAACAAAAAGGTACCTGAATCTGAACTCATAAGGAAGAACTTGAATTGGCTGTGGAATTGGACTTCTTCTGGCCACCTCTAGGCATTTAATTCCTTCAGTCCTCAACTCATCTGGCAGTTGCAAGCAGATCCAATCCATTAATGACTCCACATCTTTTGCAAAATCACGAAGGTACCAGTCAAGCAACTTAGGAATTGCCAGTTTGTTTGGTGTGCATATACCGACAGCTGCTTGCAAATAATCCCTCTTGGCTCTTTCTAACTCTTTATCAACTTGGGCTGCAGTGTATACTCTCACCTGAAAATTGTCAGTGAAGTAATCAAACCAGTTCTAAAACTCTTTCAGACAACAGTCAGGATCAGAAACATGTGATTTGGTATGGAGATCTCTTCTCAGCAATCTAACTTTATGCATGTTAATTTGCTGGTAGGAATACAGTATGATCTACATGCATATCTTCATGCAAACTTCAATCTGAGATCATAATGCCAGGAAGCTAAGCCGGAAACCATAAAGCAAATATTTGTTTCACAAACTTACAGCAGGGGATGACCAGCTCCCACATGAAAGTGCAAATGTAACCAAGGGTTCCGGCCATTCCAATCCAAATAAGCCTCGCACCGTGACATGATCGCTTTTAGATCCCTTAGGGCAGACCTATAAGTATTTGAAAAGGAACAGCCAGTAAACAAAATATCAATTGTCAGAGAATTTTAACAACAACCTACATGTTTCAAACTGCAGGGAAGCCTCAATATGAAATGTTCAATTGTCATTGCATTGAGCAAGTGACCACCCACATTAATCACAGCCTAGAAAGAAAGAAGGGAACATTAGAATTCACATTACAGAAAGGCATTCATAAACCAACTGTTCAACTATTGCTCCAGAAAACTCAAAAAAAGAAAGAGCTAACATTGTACCTTTAGCATCAGCGCAATAATAATCTCAGGACTTGCAGGAATGCCTTTCTTGAGAAATGCCTGGAATTAAAACCAAAAGAGACTTGAAAAAGGTGACTCAAAGATGGTTATTTTCGGGTGTTTGTAAAGCTTAAAGCCTTTCTCAATTGTATAAATTGTCTACTACATATGGGAGCTGAATGGCATTTTATTTGTCGTCAGAGGCCACAAGAATGCCGCTAGTCTTGGATTGCTTATCTTCTTTTTAAACACACAATGGTCAAAATATAGTGAAAGATTCAAGTCCACTACTAAACCAGGTAATGTCAGCAGGTTAAATAAAAAGAAGGGTTTCAACTTTCAAATGATAATTTAAATTGTTTTACTGGTCAATCATTCTATCAGTTAACAGCTTACATTCATCATGCATGAATTGTAAATGTTAATCCAGAATGCAATCTTCTGCTGACGTGTGAGACTTGATAAATCTGCTGATGCAAGTTCTCTGAGCAAACATCTGCACTTTAAGGACAAGAAGCAATTATAATTTTAGTCACCAGGCTTGAATAAAGGGAATGATGAATCCAATTCTGAACAGAAATCTCACTTCAGTCTACATGTAAAAAATGAACAACTCGACAGGAGGTTTGGAAATTTTGAGCTTGCTTCAACTGCTCGCAAATGCTTATATGGCCCGATATCCCTTTTTCCAAATTCTGCACAGATACCATATGGGTCTAGAGAAACTGTTTCTTCCAAACTTGCACTACAATATGATACAGGAGATGTCTCCAGAAGCTCTTTTGTGTTCCCTGGACAGCTCATCCGTGAGAATATGTTCATCAGGCACTTCAAGATGTCCTCGGATAGTTTGTTTGGGCCACTTGACTCACATAATGTTGCTTCCTTCGGAGCACTGAACTGGTTTAATATTGCTTCATCTGACAAACTCCTTGAGTTCTTTTCAGTTCTTTCATGATCCAAAGCATCACACTTTGGCTGAATTAAACAAGAACAAGGATGACCAAACACATAAGATAAACAGGTACATAAGTAGATGAAAGCTATGGTTGGACAAAAGAAGGTACCTGTGCATCCACCTGCCTGTTTCCCAAAGTAGCTGCTGCTATTTTTATATCTCTCTTAACTGGAGTCTGTTTACAGTTCTTACCAATATTAGTTCTTAATTGATTATCTTTTCCTTGCTGATTTTCAGCAATGGATATGGATGAATTCATCTTGTTTGGTGTAAATTTGCAATAAACAAACTTATTAGAGGAAGGCATATTTTGGTCCATGTTTAAAGACCACTGTGTAGTGGTTGACCCTTTCATGAAGTGTGGTTGCTCCAAGGTTTTGGAGTTTCGAGTAAGGGGGTGGACGTCATATCCTAATTTCTTGGATTTCTTGCAGGATGAGCTGTAGATAGCTTCCTGATAGAGGCCTTGCCGAAAGTTCACCACCTGTTCTTCAAGGCGAACCACCTCTTCTTCTAAAACAGCTACTTCAGCCAAAAGTTCTAGTGTCTTGAGAGAAAAGGAAAGAATTTGAAGTCAAAATCATGTCTTTTTTCATCTGTAAATGCAAAACTGGTGTTCTAAAATGCCTTGAAACAGAAGCTTATAGATTGTTGGAATATTAGAGGAGAGATTGAAGAAAGTTAAAGTTAAAGGATAATTACATGTGAAGGCAAATATGGTGGAAGGCGAGGAAGAGCGCCCCGAGGTCTGGTGAAAGCCCTCTCCAAGGCGCTGTGGACACTCTCTTCCTTCCTCAGCTTCTTCCTAAGCTTATCAACCTGCAAACAAGAAGAGAAGAACCAACTTAATATAACCAAATCAAACAAAATGAACAGAGAGACTAAAAGCAGAAATGCAAAATGATCGAATCACATGGAACTGTTTGATTAATATTCAGAGGAGAACTGATACATCTCGCTGCAGAGCAATCTTCCTCTCTCTCCTGGATTGGCATCTGTTGGGTCCATTTTCTATATCTTCCTCTCTCTCCTGGATTGGCATCTGTTGGGTCCATTTTCTATGATCATCGAACCATTCCCCTGCATCTCAATCTTCCTCTCCTTGCAGATTCCCTTCACGCAGCAATAACTCATCAGAACAAGACAACAAATTACTCTTATTTGTGAACAACTCAATGCTATAGAAGTATTTTCTTATGAGATTCTTTAGATAATGAAACAAGCATACGACTTCTTTAATTTACCAAGGAAATCAGTGAGCCCATTTCTCGATAACACTCTCTCCTTGAGAAAGAAACAATAGCTTTAAAAGAAATGGGGAAATTCTCAAAAGCCAACCTCGAAATAACAATCCATCTCAACTCCGTATGCATCAACATGTGTAAAAGATTCACGCAGCAATAACTCATCAGAACAAGACAACAAATTACTCTTATTTGCAAACAAATCAATGATAAAGAAGTAGTTTTTCCTACGAGATTCTTTAGATAACGAAACAAGCATACGACTTCTTTAATTTTACCAAGGAAATCAGTGAGCCCATTTCTCGATAACACTCTCTCCTTGAGAAAGAAACAATAGCTTTAAAAGAAATAGGGAAATTCACAAAAGCCAACCTCGAAATAACAATCCATCTCAACTCCGTATGCATCAACATATATAAAAGATTCAAGTTTGTTTCAGAAAACACATTCACTGGCATAGAGAGAGCCACAAAGGGCTCTGGTTCGCGATCAAGAAGCCAACTTTGCGAGGCATGGAACAACAAGATCCAATGAAACAGAGACCCGTCTCGGGTTTAAGTCCAAGGAGCCTACTTTATCGCGCTTCAGGGAAGCTTTCATGGTCGGCAACGACGCCCGCGCCTTGGAATTCATCGTCCCCAATTGCTCTTCTTCTTCTTCTTCCCTCCTCTCTTCTTCTTGTACGGAAAACAAAGCTCTCTGAAAAAAGAGATGATGATGAAAAGCCTGCAAACCTCAGCAGCCGAACGCCACCCGAAACACACGGGGGGAAATCTAGAAGGAAAGAGTGTGAAACAACATTCAGACCTGTGGATCGATCTCATTCGCGTACGGGGGCGGGAAAGTTGAATGAACGCTGGCGAGGAGAGCAAAGCAAGAACTCTGGCCAAGGAGGCAACTTTGGATACCACTAATGGAAGGGGAGACGAGAAGAAGCGGAGCCACAAGAGGCAAAGAGGGAACCGCTCTCGCTTTCGCCAACTCACTAAAGTTGAGGGCGCTGCCGTCTTTCTCTTATCGGGTAGATCCTTTCGCGCACCGCGATGCGGGGGACCTCGAGGATTACACGGCGACCGGGTTTAGAAGCTTGAGGAGTTACTCGCGGGCGGTGCACGGCAGCACGTTACTAACACGAAATGACGAAATTACCCTCCTATTGTCTTCTCCATTGGTACATAACCAATCATATTGTTAATATGGCACAGCTTTCTGTTTCATGTTTTTGTTTTTCTCGTGAAGAAAGCTGAAATGTTTCCACTCTGTTTCTATTCCCAGAGGATAAAAGAAGTTTCCTGTAGTGATTCAGTCAAACTAATTTAACAATGATGATTTCTATTTGTATAAAATAGGATAAAAAAACACAATTTATGTTAGTGATATATAGATTTAGCTTCCACTGAGAGATCATTTCATAAAACTGTCATATCTTCTGATTCATCTACAAATCTGATAAAACTATGGAATGAGGAATTGAGTTCAGTAGTATCATCAGAAAGAATTTTCTTTCTTTTCTTTTCTCCTTTTTTTTTTCTTGAGGATGTATATGTTGGAAGACATACATCATGTCTCTACATTTACAAAGTTTCTATTGCTAGAGGACTAGTTGGTTGATTGCAGACTTTTCAGTGCAATTTCATGATTCTATTGGCACAAGCATAGCTGGTGTTCATATGCAAAAGTTCCTGATGCTTGCTATCAGTCCCAAACTTTTCTTGAGACAAATAATAGAGAATAGGAAGATGAGAGACTTTTTACTGTCAAAAAATAACTCAATATCTGAGCTACTATGAAGGTTTATCCAGTAGTTTCTGAATCTTTTGAGTTGTCCTTGAAATATTAATGCAGCTGCTCCTTTGATACCCTTAATCTAACTTGTCCTCTGCATACTTCATTGTGCATGAGAAGAAAAGAATGAAAAAAAAGAGGGGGGGGGGGGGCATTTTTAAGAACTTCTATTTACAGTGTGTTTTCTCAACAAGGATGCAGAGACTTTGACAGATGTGTGGGAGGACACACTGTCAAGTTCACTTTTCACATCAGCTATAGAAGTGCAAACACACCCGCCATAACTTTGCAAAAAGGTAAGGAACCTGCCATGTTGGTCACTCATAACTTGCAAGACAAGTTTGGGAGCTTCAGCTCAGTGTCATCCACTTGGTGCCAAAAGAGATTTAGTGTCGCTTGGGACAGATATAACTACTGCCTTGTTTGGTTGCTGAACAAGATGCCAATGGATAGACAGTGCAGCAAAAGTGAAAGACCTTGTCAGGTTAGCTCTGCTTACTCCATAAAAAGTTACATGCCTACAGACCAAGTAATGCATGTTTTCCTGCAATCTAAAACAAAGCATTTCAGCTTGTGGATCCAAAAATCTGACCAAACTTTCAACTACTTACTGCACTTTCTATGACTACTAGTAGTGAAGCTTCTGTTCACCTGAGACTGCCTTTATTTGGAGCCATTACAGAAGTTGTACATTCATATCATTTACCCTGCTTTATTAATCATCTAAATTGTATCTGATGTCATTCTGCAATTAGAAAGATGCATTGTTAGTTAGGTATATACCCATGCTTGAAGAAATTGAATACTTATACACTGGTTTAAGACCACATCTCAAGATGTCCCAAGTAATATGGGTGGACCAACAAATTGATAGTGATGCATTTCTTTCTCCAAATTAAATTGAAGTCAAGTTTTCCACTGCAATTATATATAAGGCACTTGCAATTGGCATGAATTATGTGTTTGTTAGGGTTTGAGACAGGATCTAAAGCTGACACTGTAAGCTGGATTAAAAATACAGTAGTAAATTCCAAAGGAAGGAGATGTTCATCCTGGAAATGAGGACAGTGCAGCCGACAATGCCTTCTTGAGCGTTCACTATCCATGCACGAGCAGCAGCAGAATCATTCATGTCCTCTTACCATATTATGCATGCCAAGTTTCTCGCACTCATACGAAGATTCTGTGAACATGGTATTGGTTTGTCTTATTTGCAGCTGACATTCAAGTGCTGTAAAATGAACTCTAGTAAGATCTAGACAGGGAAGGAGATGTAATGTGATTGAAGTGTCATGGACTTCAGATAAAGGGGAAGGAAGATGACCAAATCATCAAGTTCCGAGTCATACCCCCTGCCTAATGGTAATTCTGACTTAAAAAGATTGGTCTATGTCATAGTATTTGCAAGAAATATGATAAGTTCCAAGTCTGCAACAGGGTGGACATGTGACACTGATCACTTGGGACCATCTGCATGACACCAAGGATGCTGTAAGGATGAACAGAAGTGGTGATCTTAGCTAGAATGTTCATAAAGGTTGAGCCAGTAAATGCTTTGAGGAGATGCTTTAGTTCATTAGCTCATGAGTAATTCAATCTTAAACCTTACTAGTGTCTACTTAGCCTCCCCAGGATTCAAACCTGTACTCGAACTGTATAGTTGGATCAAGAGTGTCATCTGGCCTCAGAAGAACAGAGAGTGACACTAAAGAACTTGATGAAAGCAAACAAGACTGATTCCCACCGACAAAAATGTTGACTTTCATGTGGAAAGATGAACAGTGTGAATGATGGAATGATCCTATCCTTGATCTGGCCATACTCTGCCTAATATACTTTGAAAAGACCATACCTACCTTTATTTCCTGAAGGAATTGTTCAACATCTCGAGAGTGAAGAGACCACCCAACCACCGGCTTATTCAAGTTGGCTTGCTAAGATCAATGCAGAAATCAGTATGTTTTGGCTGATCTCAAGTGCGATGTTCCTTGGTGCTTTTCACTTGATTTGACCCTACAGACAAACTTAGAGGTGATTAAAGGATCTTTCATCATCTAAGAACAACCCAAGGTAGGATTTAACATGAGAAAAGCTTGGTTGGGTAGATGTGGCCACAATTGAAATTTCAATCCATCATTGCTGGCATGAATCACTTCTATGGTTAATCTCAAAACAATATTCTATGATTGTCACTGCTCGTGCCGATCCTGGAAATCAGGATGGTGAATTAAAGGAATCGTAAAGTAGACTTTGCAGCTGACACTTCTTTTTTGTTAGAACGACTTTTATCTCCATCACTTTTCTTCGATTACATCCTAACTCTTACTGCTCTCCACCACCGCCACCGTGAAAAGGTGTGGAAAGATCTTTCTTTGGCCACTGTGGCCGTGAGCATATGATGAACAGCAATGATGCACGGCAATGGGAGGGAATTCTTTGCCTGCTTCACGAGGACAAGCATGCGAAGTGCATTAGCGTGGATAGCATCATGCCCGTCGTGAACATTCTTCCCTCGACATGCTTTGAGCGTGGAGATGTTGGGAATGAAACAAGCGAACATGTATATGCTGACTTCCCAATACACGTCAAGAACGACAGCAGTCTGTATCACGATTAGCAGCAGCAATGCATGCTTGGAAAGGTTTCTTGAAGGCACACAGTCTCAGCCAATGCAACAAGTTCTTCTGTGCTGGCAGAGAGAGGACCGCCTTCAGCCAGACCGACGATGGGAGACAAACATCATGCTCCATGCTCAACTTTAAGGCAAGCAATCATGTGCCAAGAGACCTCCAGATTTATTCTTTCCACACACACACCTCAAAGTAGGAGATGATCTTCTCCACGTAGTGTAATATTTTTGGACGAATAGCCGAGAAAAACCTTTTTTAAATAATATTTTTTTAATACCTAAAATATTCTCAGTCATCTATTTCTTTTTTGTTTTATTTTCCTTATAGACGGTTGAGTTATATAGTGTTATACTATAACGTTGTCGCACAAAAATTTATATTGTATTATAGTATTGTTTTAGTATTACTAGAAACACTATAACAGAGTATAAATATATTATAATTGGATGGGTTAACCCTATGAAGATGTCGATACGAAAGAGGAGCAAAATGAAGAGAATATAAGATAGGCGAGTCGATTATCAAATCAAAAGTATCCAAGATATTAGGTAAAAAGGGGATATTATTAGAAAATTAAGGAAATACGCCAGCATTTTACAAGAAAATTCAAAAGGAGTGATTTCTTTTATAAATTCATCTTAATTTTTTCTTTATAAATGGTTCAAGAAAAAGCTGTAATTTTTTAGAATAATGCTGATCCTTTGGTTGTAGATCCCCTCATGAGTTTCTGACAGTCGGCTAGCACTGATTCCCACCTTCCGCAATAGTTGAACTGTGTGAGATGCTGAGGGGCACATTTAGTAGCTCCATTCTTAATCATAGTAGGGAGCAGAGAATCGTGTCCTGTGCTGTTAACCATGAGAATAATATATGTCAGTTTTACTTTTTATTTAGCAGATGAAAGAAAAAGAAAGATCATGTCTAGTATGGCCAATATAGTCTAAATCCACAATTTGGTGATGATTCCACAGGGGAAATGATTGCCATGGAGAGCCTGAGCTGCTGATTTGAAACTACTGCAACTTCTCTTCAGAGAAGGATTGGGCAAGAAGCCCATGAGAGGTTTTTGGGATTACTAGTCATTAAATTCAAATCTTAGCTCGAGCTTTCGAGATTATTGATCATCCAATCAAAATCTTAGTCTCTGTTTCGTCGGCATGTAAAGTTATATTCTATTAGCTTAAAATTTTGAGATTAATGTTCATTTCATCTAAATCTTTATCATCATACCGTAGCAGTATCTAATCCTATATTTTTATTTTCTTTTTCTGGATTTGTTCTCTCTATTAATTTTCTACAGACTTACTCTGGACACACTACAGGAGATCTTTTAGCAGAAACCAGTAAACTGAATTAGAAGTTCTGTGATATTTTTGTTGAGCTACCTATTAAAAGTAGTGGAAGCTGTCATCAGTTGAAGTTTGTATCCCTTTTTTTGTCTTTTGCCTAATAAATACAATTGTGCAAGAATCAAACCTCATTATATGAACAGCAACATGAAAGAGAAAACAAAATTGTTAATGCTTCCAAATACTCATTTCTCCGACTGAGTTCCTTCATCATCACACCTTACAGTTTTGAATACTAAACTTGCCCATCGCTTGCTTCTCTCTTTCCTTTTTCTTTTCCCTTAAGCATGTAACAAGTGGAGATTATCCTCCAAGAATGGACTTCCTTGCATGTAGTCTATAGAAATCATGTGAAGGAGAAGGATTTGTTCAAAGCAACCAAGGCATTCTATTCCGACAATCTCATCTCCTCCACTTTGTTCTTGCTCGGACTATGTCATTCCAAATATATATATCTGGACAGCGTAAGGTGCGGTCACGCTGCGTGTTCCCTTGGCTTCTATTGCTTACCACCAAGACCATGATGGACTCTGCGTTTTCTACTTGCTTCTTCTTCTTCTTCTCTTTCTACATCTTCACCATAGCAGCTAATGCCAATCAAGCTGACGTTCTTCTGCGTATGATGAGGTCAAAATGGTCGCCTGCAGCACAAGAAGATGAACAGTTTCGTCTCAGAAATTCTAGCAAGGAATTGCCTGCAGTATATGTTGCTCCACAGCATGGTTTGAAGGATCTCGACAAGATCGACAGGCTGCCAGGGCAGCCTGAAGGCCAGAGTATCAACCAGTATGCTGGTTATGTGACGGTCGATCACCACAACGGGAGAGCACTCTTTTACTACTTCGTCGAGTCCCCAGAAGACCAAGCCAAGAAACCACTTGTGTTGTGGCTTAATGGAGGTGATCGGCATCACTACTGGGCTCTTCAGTGTTTTCCTCGGTCGATTGATAATTTGAGATGTGCAGGCCCTGGATGCTCTTCTTTAGGTTACGGAGCCATGGAAGAGCTTGGACCTTTCAGAGTCAAGAGTGATGGCAAAACCCTGCGTGAAAACGACCACTCATGGATCGATGGTATGTTCATAGAGATCATTCTTCTAATTATGTGTGTTCTTGAGGTGATGATGATGCTTCAACAATATGAATTGGTGGTGATACAACTGCAGTGGCAAACATCATCTTCTTGGAGTCTCCTGCTGGTGTTGGATTCTCGTACTCGAATACCACTTCAGATTACCGCTCCAACGGAGACAGAAGAACAGCAGAGGACTCCTATGCCTTCCTGGTCAACTGGTTGGAGAGGTTTCAGGAGTACAAGAGCCATGATTTCTTCATCACCGGAGAGAGCTACGGCGGCCACTACGTTCCTCAGCTCGCCAGTCTCATCCTCCGCAACAACATGAAGATGAACGAGTCAATCATCAACCTGAAAGGCATAGCTGTAAGGTCACACCATCAACGAATCTATTACTTCATCAAATTCTTATCCCTCGTCTCTTGGGAGTCCTCTTCGTGCTTTTCGTTTGTTCCTGATAGATTGGCAACGCGTACATCGACCGAAACATAAACGAAATTGAGATGTACGAGTTCCTGTGGGCTCACGCCATGTTCTCCGACGACACCCACGAGCTGATCCAAAAGCAATGCAATGGCTCAGACACCTTCTCCCTCGAGTGTCAAGACGCCATGCTCCAGGCTCGTAGGGAGATTGGGGAAATCAATCCGTACAACGTTTATGCTCCTCGTTGCTCTGCTTGGGCTCGTAAAGTGATTCATTCTGCATAATGTTGTACGTGACAAGTGATTCATTCATCCATCCATAACATTCTAACCAGCAAAAATTGACACAGAATGAAGAATATGATCCTTGTGATAACGACTACGTGCGCTCATACCTCAACGATGAGAAGGTGCAAAAGGCCCTTCATGCAGTTCCAACCGGATGGGGACACTGCAGGTGGTATTCAGAACCCACTCTTCTTCTTTCTTGAGTGAGAACATCCACTGGACTTGGCTGAGCAATAGCTTGTCATTCGTATTCTTTCAGTCCCATGGTTTGGACTGATACTAGTGTGAGCATGCTAGCTATGATCAAGAAGCTCTCGACCAGAGGCTTAAGAGTGTGGTTATACAGGCATGTATTGATTTCTCTGCCATCAAGCATGCATGTTAATAGAGCTTGAGAAACGAACAGAGGACATAATCTATTTGTGCCTGCAGCGGTGACATTGATGCGGTAGTTCCAGTGACATCTACAAAGGCTTCATTGAACATGCTTGATCTTCCCATCAGCAGAGCATGGCTGCCATGGTACATTGATCATGAGGTATGAAAACAAGGTTACCTCATGATATAGTAGCGTATGATTATAACAGTATATACCCATGATGACAGGTGGGAGGATATGTTGTAGAATACAAAGGGATAACTTTTGTGACAGTAAGAGGAGCAGGACATGAGGTCCCAAGCTACCAGCCAGAGAGGTCTTTGGCAATGATCACTGCGTTCCTTCAAGGAACCTCCCTTCCTCCAAAGAAGGACAAAAGAATGTTCTGATCGACATTCTTAATATGCACACATGTTTCTACAGCTTCAAAAACACATCAGGATTTGCCTCAGCTGGAGGAGACTGCTAATAAATATCTGCAGGAATCTTTTAGATATCTACTCTAATTGATTAGGCCAAGCTATCAAGAATGACTCAGCCATATGTTTAATCAAATCCCTACAAGAGTTTTAGTTCCACAAGTGGTTTATTCATGTACTTCTTAATGACAAAAAATTTCATTGGCCATATATATGATTCTTGCAATTTATTCTCAATCAAATTAGTCCAAAAAAGATATAAAGTCTAGAGGACACAAATGGATCAATTCTAAAATCTTGATATCAAGGTAACTTGCCATTTAAGCTCCTAGACTTTCTAACCCTAGGTGCCTGTGGTGCTCCAGAGCTTTTTAATGTCATGATACTGGCCTTCCTATGTTAATAATGGAGCCGGAGTCTTTCCCGATTTTGGAGAATAATACAGACACCCATTCTTAGCAGTCACATATCTGTAAGAAGAATCTACAAAAATGAGCAACAACTTTGTCATCAGCAGGACAGAATAGTATGAGAATCCTTATTTGTCATTAAAGAAATTATTCAAATTATTAGGCTAAATAGACACTGTTAGCTTCAGACTTATGAATAAATATTTTCTCATGGTTCCAGAAATTAGAAATCATCTTTCACACAAGTCAAGCAGTTCATTTCTAATTATTTGACATAATGAGACACTCAAAATGTCCAAGTAATCTAGTTTACTTCTAATGACCAGTCAAAATTCATGAATTGAATTTGACACAGCTTTTTGAAGAAAAGGACCATAAGAAATGCTAGTTATCACAATCATATATTTTACTTTACCAGCAGCTACATTCTAACTCATTGAGAACGGTCTACTTGTTATCAGTCACTACAACTATGACAACGTAGTGAAGCCTCTTTTCAGCTCACCTGTTGTTGGTTCCCGTGGAAAGAATAAGTGCCATAAGCAGCATACATGCTTGGGTCTGGCACTGGTGTGGCGTACATGTATCCATTATAAAATGGCCCTCCATAATACATGCCATTCCACTGGTTACTGGAGTCGGATCGTAACTGTCAATAAAGCAGACAAGTCGTAAGAGAAAAATAGGCAAATACTTGCTAGAGAGCACAGATAGCTTGCCCTTCTATATTCAGTATAGCAGAATACTTTTGGATGTCTGTTCATACATGGAAAAGATTTGGGAGGAAGCTTGATAACAAAAAAAGACTGTATCAATAGGATCACACCAACCATTTATTTAAAAGTAAATTAACCCAATATGCCGAGAAATTTGGAAAAGAAACTAGTTGCAAGACAAGCTATGATGGTACTAGATCGTCTGTATCATATATTCCAGTCGGGACCATCTGAAGAACTCTTTGAACCTCTACAGTTGAACTGGTAGCACAAAAGTACAATTACCATGATCTCATGATGTTAGAGTTTTCCACTTTCCAGCCATTAAATTTACCCAATATCACATTCTAAAGAGTCACACCTGTCTGTTTGCAGGATTGCGTCCCCAAGAAAGACGGACAGTCTGCTTTCCAATAACTGTTCCGTTTAACTGCTGCAATGCTTCTTCGGCGTTGTTTCTACCAAAACATATAAAAAAAATATAACATTAGTGATAGCTATGACATTTGTTACTCCTGTCACATTCTCTGAAACTAAAGATAAAGAGTTATACCTTTGGACAAATTGCACAAAACCACATTGTTTCCCAACTGGTATTTTCACAGAGGCAATCTCACCATACTGAGAAAATGTCTGATTGAGATCATCCTCATTGACATTAGGATCAAGTCCTCCGACAAATACCTATAGCAGGAGCCAGATAATAATGGAAAAGCTACATATATAGATGGCAAAAACTTGCATATAAAGTATCTTTACTTACAGTTGTGTTAGTTAGATCTCCATCTGATTGAGCAGATAAACCATTAGATCCAGAAACCCCTAAGATGGCGAAATAAGTCATGAAAAACTAAAATATACAATGTATTTACATTATAAAATCAAATATTGTCAATAAAATTTTCATCAAAATATAAGAGAAAGAAAGCTCATCTTTCAGCTACCTGTGAAGGGATTTTGAGCCAGTCAGAACAGTTCTGTGATGCTACAGTTGGTTTAGGTTTTAAAGAACAGATAAAATTAGTCTAACAAAAATTAAAATTGACCCTGTGACTTTAAACTGGTAAGTATGCTTCTGCTTAGTTCTGTCTCCCTCTCTCTATCAGCACGGGAAGGAGTGATTGCTCATATGCAATAACTGAGATACTTCTTAAAAGTTTAACAGAAAAGATTTTACACTTATGGCTTCGCCTTTGGCTCTGTATTTGATTTGACTCTTTGGGACATCTGTACTTTCAAGATAGAAATACTCTGCATGCAACTTCCTTTGTTGACTAGCATCCAGTTATTATTTCGAGCTGAGGTATTGTCTAGTATAAACCTAGTCATATGGCATATTAATTCATTAAATATAAAAAATAATTGAACTACTTAAAGACTGAAAGATCTTACATATGCAATGCAATCATCATATATTGGACATCACTCATATAAAGGAATACATGACATAACCACATATAATAATTGGATATTTGAAAAACAAATGATATGCACTGCACCCATATAAAGGATGAATAAAATTGGGAAAGAATACAAACATACCAGATGACTTTCTCGGGGTCGCAGGACCAATGCGCATTGGCCTAGTGGAGCAATATATACCATTCATTTCAGTCATGGCAAGTGTCTTCTCATCCTCATTCCCAAATCTTACAAATCCATAACCCTTTGAACGACCAGTATTTGCATCAATGACAACTTTTGCACCTTTCACAGATGGGTATTTACTAGCAAAAGTTTCTTGTAGTGTAACATCAGTAACATCAGAAGCTAAATCTCCTACAAATATAGAGTAATCAGAAGAGGCATCTGAACGCCTATCACCCGTACTAAATGATGCCCAATTTAACCTAAAAGGTTGATCAGTGTTAGGCATCATATGACCAACAAAGCTCTGAAGTACATTTTTAGCTGCTTCATGTGTATAAAACTCCACAAAACCATATCCCTCTGACTGTCCAGTCTGCTTGTTGCGGATAACTTTAATTGAAATAACCTGCAAATCGTTTCAAGGATTTATGACACAAAGGCAATATGTAATCTTTGATCGATAATTGCTGGTTATATGAGCAGCAGATATCACTGATTATGGTGGTTTGTACCAAACAAGTAGATGGACATGGAAATACAAATTTACACATTTAAGAATCCAGCAGAAGAGAAAAGACACCACATTCCATCCATGTAATTTCAACCAATCCTCGCACCAAAACCTCTTAAAACAAAAGAACAGGAAAATGAAAAGCAACCTGTAATAACATATGATAGAGGCCAAGTCCTTATCGTTGCTAGACAATTTGTAGTCTTGAATGTCATAAATTATTACTTGTTAATCAAACTTACATTTATTAATAATTAAAATATGTACTCGATCAACACTTGACAATGTAACTTCATCTGCTTATAAAGTGTAGATGAATATTTTTAATAAATATCATTCTGTATCAAAACAAAATCACCTTATATGGCACATCATTTTGGTCACTAGCACATGCACCTCAAATATGCGCATACACATGTTATCGATATGCTTGAACGTCAATCTGTTCATAACTATACTAATTTGGCTTATCTTTTGACCTTTAGTTAATTTTTCATGTCTTTGAGCATTCCAAGAGTTCTTCAGTCAAAACTGAAGAATCAGACTTCAGTCTTGCAAATTTAAATGACCAGAGTAATATCCTCTTGGAGTTAAGATGGAAACATATCATAGAATTATAAAGTAATTATCCTTAAAAGCTTAATTATTACCTCAGCACCTGGCTAGCACAATAGACATCTTATCTGCCATCACCAGAACAGCTTGACAGATTCTGTACTACAACAGCTTCCTGCAGGCAGTGCCGGAAGAACTAGTTTGTGTAGAAAAATAGGACCATCGAGGGTGAGCAGCAAAGATGACTCTCATAGTTATGTCAATAATCCCCATGTCAGACCATAAAGTCAAACATTTATGTGTTATGAATAATCGTGGATGTTGAAGCTTAGTATATGCCTTATGTAGGTTTGGTAGTCTGTTTTGACAAAGCTCAGCAACTAATTTCAACTTTGTCTTTTTTTAGACAACCTTATCTTACTTTAGGACTGTCATGACAAGAAAGCAACAAGCATACAAATTTTGACCATCTTGTCAAAATTAGTGCTTGAAATGACATTTTGAGTATGCAGTAGAGAAAACAAGATAGACAGGCATAGTAATCAAATAATCTATTTAATAAACCTCGGTCTTAAATATAGAAAATGATTTGAATTTCACTATCTTGTGGACAGTTGACAAGCTGCAGAAAGCTGATGTGTGAAACAATTTCCACCAGAAGACAGGTTGCACTTATAGATATTAGTAAAAGATGCACCTATTCTAGAAAAATCAAAATTGCGAAGACCAACAAAGTAATGTTTGTCATTGCCCACAAAATGCTTAGTTCAAAACTGAGCTTAAATGAATGTTAAGATAGTTGACATAGAAAAAGACTGGCTCAGTGCGTAAGGCTCCCATCGATGTTTTAATTATACTCTATAGCTGACCGTAATAGTGAAAGAAGTTTTTGTTGATGACAAGTTGAGAAGAAGAATTGTGTCAACAACTCCAAAGTCTCGAGGCACTTATATAGGAGATGGCAGTGAAAGAGAGTGAAAGAATAATGACCGGTAGGAAGCTTAAATCAACAGATATAAGATGTGGAAAACAAACACATGGGTGATTGGTAAAAATTGGATCAGCCTTGTTGCTTGCAGTAAATCATATGCATGAAGCTACATGCTAGTCTTTCCAATAGAGGCTTTGTTCAGCACAACTAAAAGAAAGTCTGTATACAACTCATGCGAAGAGTAAATCCAGATGCAATGCACATCAAACTGCAGTAGACGCTGCATGATTCCTGTATCTGATTCACACAAATAATCTAAGGGTTGTGTGCGATACAATTGTTAGAGTGAATTAGGTTTATTAAGATATAATATCCACTTCTTATCATGCTCAACTCAATTCCTATCTACAATATTCCTGTCTACAATGAGATGCATGATGGAGTCGCTACACAACCACAAGTTACATAATTGCATGGAATAAAGATAAAATTTCCTTTTAAAAATCTCTCCTTTAACGCCAATTGAAGCTACAATAGATCTTAAAAAGATCTAGTATTCCTCTACTATCTCAAGTTCTTGATGAAAACAAACTCTCGAAACAACAATATTCTAGTAATAAAACCTAATGAAATCTTTATTTTTCCATCATATTAGGTAAAAGAGACTCATAACACTTAGATTCTTCGAAACCCTGGCAGGATCTAAGCAATCGCATTCATTAATGCTGGCAAGAAAGACGAAACCCAAACCTCGCCGGTGCGTCCGAAGCAGTTATGGAGGTAGTTCTCGTCCATCCAGTAGTGGAGGTCCCCGACCCAGATCGTCTTGTTGTCCTCCCCACCCACCACCGCCGAGGCCGAATAAGCCCCGGCCCCATTGTGTTGCTGCGGCAGTTGCGTGGGGTGGTGATAAGGCACGAAATGCTGCGCGTACTGCGGAATAGGCGGCGCCACCATCTGGTGCGGCGTCATCACCATCGCCGCCTGCGGTGGGTACTGCATCGCCGGCATCCACTGTTGGTGCTGCTGCGGCTGCCGTGGCTCCGCGATCCCATTCGCCGCCTGCTGCATCGTCGCCGGAGTCGGAGGAGGCTTTGAAAGGCGGCGAGACCGAGTCGAGAGAGAGAGAGAGAGAGAGGGAGAGGAAGAGAAGCCGTGGGTTTGAGATGGGTGAGGATTTATTGCCGGAGGCGATGGTTTCAGAAGCGAGAAGCGACGATGCCCGTCGGATGGGTTGCGGAGGGCATTTCAACCGTCGATGGGTGACGGAAGGGTGCGGAGGAGATGATTAGATTTGGGGGGGTTCGTGTGGGCCCCATTTGCTCGCTCACTCCTTGGCTGTTATCTTCCGTAGTGTGCGCTGTCGCGTGACAGGGAATCGGTAAGTTTGATGAGCAGAAGTGATGAGATCAGCAGGAATTGCTGTTGGAATGCGCTGAGTTGTGCGTTCATCGTTTCAGTGTTGCCTGTGTGACACTGACATGTATAGTTCAGTCTCGTATAGGGTTAAATATAAAGGATGAATTTTTCGACGTCAACATATCATTTCACGAACGATGGTTGACGTTTTCCTCTACAGCATAGTACGTAAAAAAAAAAAACGACCATGACACATAAAAATCAGATTATTTTGAGATAATTTTATTGGATTATTATGAGCTAGTTTATGATCGTTCTTCAATCTTGTAAATTGTTTTTGCTTATAGTTTTTAAGCAAGATGCATAAAAACGAGGTAAAATATATTGATCAAACATATATACAAATAAACAAAAGCAATAAACGAAATGTGTCGATCATCTATAACACTCCGATGCTCAAGTTAGTAATCTGATCAAATAGGTCGAATTAATTAGACTTTGAGAGATTTTATGTTTTACGGTATATTATGTATTTCCTTTTATAGTAGTTGTTTGAGGCTATTATGCCCATCTATTATGCAATTCGTGTTGTAATGAAGACATGTTGTTCAATTGTGATTGTCATTATAATGCGTTAGACCTAGGATTACATGATTCTCTCCATGTGGTGTTTAATGGACGGCTAGTTAACGTTATTGAGATGTCATGCATGACTGAGATGGTAATGAGTGGTTGGTTATGTACCCCCACCACGTTGGCCATCAGGGATAAGTTGGTTGACCATATAAAGTTGGAGTGTCTTCTATGTGGAATTAATATGTCGACCAAGTGGAGTCGGCTCGACGACTACGTGCTCTTAACTTGTCAGCTAGGTGGAGCCAACATGTCAATGCATGGGACTGATGTTTCGGCCAAGTCATTTCTATCATATCAAGTGCATGAAGGACTAGTGCAAAAGTATGAAGGGTATTTCCTAATCTTCAGCAAGATAAATAATATCTCCTACAAGTTGTAGTTATAGAGTATTTACAATATATTCCATCGAAATTATTTTACCAGATCACAAGTAAAAACTACTCAATATAGCAGAGCAAATCGAGTACTTATTGTAATGATAATAGTTTCCTAAGATAGAAACCAATTGGAAGCTGGAAGATGCACTGCAACATGAAGAAGCAACCCTCAAGACTTACCAGCAAGCGTCGATGAGGGCATCGACACTTAGGGGGAGAATGTCATGAATAACTATTATGCGCCTGCAACACCTTCGTGAATGGATCGTTCGTCACTTTTGTTTGCTTGTATATTCGTTTGACAATGTGTTTTATCTTATTTTATGTGTTTCTGCTTGAAAACTATATACAAGAATAGTTTGAAGAGTCGTAGAGCAATCACTCACTAGAGTGGATAAAACTACCTTAAAATGATTAAGCTTTCGCGTGCTATAGCTTATTTTTTGTTAGCTATAGTGTAGAACAAAACGTCAGCTATCTTAGTGCCCCCAGGTGATATAAAAATAAATGAGGGTTTGGAGTGATATTGGACGTTGATTGAATTTATAAGTTTATACGTAAAATCTATAAAAACTTAAAATGGTTAAGTTTTTTTTTTTCTCTCTTACACATAAAATATTTGCTAAATTACTTATAAAATTATTCTCTTTCGTTCTTTCGTAGATTCAATTCAAGGCTTGTTCATTCTTTTGCAAGTTGAAAGGACTTATTTAGTGCCAATCGTAGTAAAATATACTGCAAAGAACGTACTGAAAAATGAGAAGAATGTACTCCGAAAAGTGCTGGAAAATGTAGCAGTCTTGGTTGGTTGACAAATGGTGATTCAAATCCGTTGATAGATGCTTTAACCCATGATGGTCTTTCTCCCATGCAAGCAGTGATATGGTAGACATACACATGTCTGTCGTCTTCGAAGCTGATTTAGGATCCAAGCATTCGTGAATTCAGATAAATTCTCTACAGAATTATGTCTCCCTATTTTATTCAAGTATAACACAAGGATATCATAAGTTTTTTATGCATACATGAAAGAAGTAGGTACAAAGAAAATAGGGTTTTTTTCTCTCTAAATAATGATACAAACTACCAAGAATTTAGATGAGTTCTCACTTTGTAAAAATAATAATAAATATAATTACATATTATCTATATATCTATATATATATATATATATATATATATATATATATATATATATATATATATATATAAATATATATATATATATATATATATATATATATATATATATATATATATATATATTCTAAACTAAACGTTTTTATTTTTTTTATATATAAAAAGTAAGGAAGATTGTAATATCCTGATTTAGTCTTATGTCAGAAGTTAAGATTAAGATTAACTTATAATAATCTAATAGGTATATTATTATTAATTTTTTTAAGTATATTGGGTCAGTAGTTTAAACTCAATAAAGTTAATAGGTTAATTATCCCATCATATCAAATTGTGATGGTTGATATTAGAATAATAATTTTAATTTGAAGACCTATTGAAATTTGAGATTCTAAGATTAAATTATTGGATGACCCAATTAATTTATGAGATTTTAAGATTTCAGTTTATAAGTAATGCAACAAAAGCATTTGGTATGAGATGAGACCTAAACCAGGAGAAGGTGTATGGCTATAATTTATTCTTGTTACTCAATCCACTCAACCCTGATATAAGGGATGATTTCTACTCTCGTCTTAAAAAATAATACATTTTTCTTTCGGAGAAAAAACACCTCATAAAAGGATATCCAATACTTTAATAAGGAAAAAATATTGGCCACCTCAAGTATGTTGACAAGGATATCCAACACTCTAATAAGGAAGAAATGGTGACAACATCTCCGATCACTATGAATTAATTCGGATGAGATTGTAAAGGTCGTATGGTTTGCCGGATATGTTAAACAAAGTTTTGATTAGTATTTGAAATTGAATTCTTATAT
The DNA here is from genome assembly GCA_004837865.1 of Musa balbisiana. NCBI lineage: Eukaryota > Viridiplantae > Streptophyta > Magnoliopsida > Zingiberales > Musaceae > Musa > Musa balbisiana. The sequence goes on from CM017190.1 coordinate 4,797,655, forward strand.
GGTTTGCAAGGATTAGCTTTACCCTTTTGTTTGGAATTGGAATTTATCTAGCAAAATTGGTGTTATATATATATGTATGTATATATATATATATATATATATATATATATATATATATATATATATATATATATATATATATATATATATATATATATATATATATATATATATATATATATATATATATATATATATATATATATATATATATATATATATATATATATATGACATCGTAGTCTAAATTATACAGTAGTAGTGAAAAAAAAAATTAGAGCTTAATATCTCTCTTCTGTCATTTCTCTCTGAATTATTTACTACCTTCCAACTATTAAAAAGAAAAAAAATCCAATTGATTAATTAAATAATTAAATAGTCCAAAAATTATTAATTAATTTATTTCCTAATAAATGATGTGACATTTAATAAATAAATATTTTGATATCTATGAAAATAAAATAAAAATAAATTTAATATGAAAATTAAAACTCAACTGATGAGTTTACAACATAACAAATTTATCATACCATAATTAATGTCTCCACATCAACTTTTTCTAATACACACACTCTCTCTCTCTTTCTTGTTGGGCTGACAGCCCACAGATTCAGCCCAAGGTGAGCTTTATCAGCCCACAACCCATCCCTCACTTAACCTAACCCTAATCTTATATTAGGGGGTGTGGGTGTTGCATTTTAGGTGCAGAAAAAAGTAGAAAAAAGACAGACAGTAACGTGGGAGAAGGCTACAGCCACGGGATTCCAAAAAAAAAAGAGGAGAACAAGACAGAAAAATGCAAAGAGACTATTCTCAATCATCTAGATCAAATCTACAGTAGACTCTTGTTGTGATTACTTGATGAGGTTTTAGATATTGTGGACAATGACGTGATCTTTGTATCCCAGTTATTCTTTTGTGATTGTTGCTAGGGTTTATGGCAAGAGATTGAGATTTGTATATTCATTATTTTCATAGTGGATTATCTCTAGTTTGTCCCGTGATTGTTACCCTTCACATTGGAAGGGTTTTCCACTTATATCTTAGTGTTCCATTTGATTATGATTTCATTTAATTCCGTTGCGTATTATGGTTTTTTAGTACTTGTTCATATATAAAGGTTATTCCGCTTTATATCTTCATCATCTCTCTCTCTCTCAATATTTGGACACCAACTATTGAATATTATGAACAATCATATAGCAGAAATATATAGTTTGATAGAACCATTTTGAATCTCTAAAACACTAATAACAGGAAATAAGAATACGTTAGTATTAAATATTATACTATCTTGAAATTGAGATTTAATAAAGATATGAAGAACTTTAATTACAGTTTGTTTCATGTCAAAAAAAATAATTCTTGGGTAAAAACTCAGAAAACAATATATGCTGTCGTGAATTAAGCAAACTTATATAATGGAGAAAAAAATCAAACCTCAAGGAAAGAAGATGGAAGCATGTCCGAGATCTCTTAAGTTCATGAACTTATTGCTTGCCGATTCATACGCGTCCTTCAGTCCAATTTCTTACACACTGATAGTGAGATTTCACCTTATGCAATTAATTTATGATAGACACAATAGTTAAAGACAAAGTCAATCACAAATTACTTGCAAGTCACCGCTTGAACTTCTCATGTAAGAAGTATTCTAAACTCCTTTTTTGTGTCTGATTAACATAAACATTTTGTAGCATTGCAGTTCAAGCCATCTAATCCCGCTATAATTGGGCAATTAATTTGACTGCAACTGTTTCGTCAACCCCTGGCAACCAGTCAACCAGTCAATTAATTTTGACACAGTCAGACTAAACCATCTTCTATCTTCGTAGTTGATCATACAAGCTTTTCTCGAGCAATAACCATACAGCATAGCATTGCAGACAACGTGATCTAAAATCGTAATGCAGACTTCTTCTAGGGTTTTAATGCCATCTTCAATTACTTGACCTGATCAAAAACAACGCAGAAATTTCTCTTTACTGATTCCACGATATCACTGCAAAAAGCTCTATAAATTCTGCATGCACTCCATGGCATCTCTACATTGATCTCTTTAGAACAAAACATCTACTTGCCAGCCTTTCCCTCATACCTTGCCTTCAAACTAACACGATCCATTACAAGCAATTCATTAAGGAGAACAACAATAACCGTGACCTACATGAGTCAGATTCAATCTCCAACCTGTGGAAACCTTGTTGCCGTACTTAGTATTGATGGAGGGGGGATTAGAGGAATTATTCCTGCTACCATCCTTACCTTCTTGGAGGAGAAGCTCCAGGTATAATAACCTCATGTGTCTTTCTGGTTTATGGTCAGGGATCATGTTCCAATATAAGTTGAGCAATTTTACTGTCATCATCATTATTATCTTCGCCTTTGATGGTTGGCTACATGCATCACAATTCTTTTGTTCCATCTTTTCTAAGACCAATATGCCTTGTTCTTCCATTCGTTCCTGAGAGTGTTTCAAAAGCCAAAAGAAAGGTAGGAAATCGCAATAGGAGGAGAAAAGGAACGTCGCATGGATTGAGCAAGTTAATGAGAATGTTATCTCCAAGTATCCAATGATTTTTCATCTCTTTAATTCTTTATATTTCTTTCTTGTGTGCCGACAGGAGCTTGATGGAGAGGATGCAAGGCTTGCAGACTATTTTGATGTTATTTCAGGAACCAGCACCGGTGGCCTCGTGACCGCAATGCTAACTGCACCAAACGAGAAGAATAGGCCTCTCTTTGCAGCCAAGGACATCTTGTCCTTCTACGTGGATCACAGTCCCAAGATCTTCCCACAACCTTGGTATCACGATCCAAACACCTTAGCTTATAATTGAAGTCTTATGCACTGTCTACCATCTCCCAAGAGGTCAACGATCAGTTTTTATATGGCGGAAGGTCACTGAACAATTTAGATACGACTAAAGATATATGATTTGTTCATATAAGACACAAAATGAATGAGGAGTTGGAAAGTTGCTCAAGTCATGTTACATAAAAAGGAAAATATGCACAAATATTTACAGTGATTGTAAATTTGATCACCATATTTTTGTCAGGAGAAAAAATAAATAGTAAATGAGGAACATAACGCAATCCACTCACCATATCTTACTTCAAATTCTGAGTTGCAGGGGAGCAATTACTCGGGTCATTGAATCAATCCGTCGAATTTTGGGACCCAAGTACACCGGAGAGTACCTTCGTCATGTTATTAGGGAAAGATTAGGGTGCTTGAAGTTGCACCAGGCATTGACGAACGTGGTGATACCTACTTTTGATATCAAGCAACTTCAACCTACCATCTTTTCCTCCTACAAGGTTCTTCCTTGCATGAAGCTCTTTAACTATTTGCACATTGATTTCATTATTTAGCATTTTGTCTAAGTGAACTTCCAAGATTGCCAGAAAAAACATAAAAGCTGTGTTCCTTCAGTTCTTGAAATTTTCTCTTCGTTTGTAGCTTATGCATTAGTGAAAGAAAGCACAGATTTCGGCTCTTCTAGCTATAGTTGTATGGAAAAATAGCCAGTTTTTACAGCCAACTTTGTCAAGTTCTAGGAGAAAGGAATAGGCCAACTCGGGGTTTGAACAAAGAAGCTGCTGATTACCTTTTGAGTGTCATTTATGTAACCCAAGCCTACAATTTGTTTAGTAAGGTTTGCATGACTTGGGGAGATGAATTATCCATCACGATCTCCATAAGGTGATAGATTAGTGAAATCTTTAGACATGTTTGGTTGACAACAATCTTCTTTTGCATGGTTTATCCAAAACCACAAAAGATATTGCTAGGAATGATGCATTTTGCATACACACTGCACCTTTAGCCTACCTCGGTATGGCTCCAAGATTTGATTCCTAGTGACTGAATGCAGGCAAGAGATGATGAATTAATGGATGCTCAGCTATCTGATATCTGCATTAGCACATCTGCAGCACCAACCTACCTTCCTGCACACTACTTCAAGACTGAAAGCCACAAGGGAGAAGTGCGGGAATTCAACCTCATTGATGGCGGCGTTGCTGCAAATAATCCGGTATCGTACTAAATCCTCTTTCACTTTTAACATGATGTGTTTGATGATTCTGTGCTAAACTAACCATTCTACCTTTTTCTTTCTTCTTCAAATATAGACGTTGATCGCTCTTGGCGAAGTGAGAAAGGATCATTTTAGGAGGGATCCTGAAATCTTCTCATCAACCAAATATATAGACTGTAGCAAGCTCTTGGTTCTTTCATTAGGCACAGGTATACCGAAGAATGAGAAGAAATATAATGCCAAAAGTGCAGGAAAATGGAGCATTCTTGGTTGGTTGATAAATGGTGGTTCAAATCCATTGATAGATGCTTTCACCCATGCGAGCAGTGACATGGTAGACATACACATCTCTGCGGTCTTCAAAGGCGATTTAGAATCCAACTATTTGAGAATTCAGGTAAATTGTCTCTCTATTTTATTCAGGTCACCAAGTATAACAAGTTCTATATGCATACTTGATGTGTTATAAGATGGATAATCTTTTCAAGCATTGCCATAAAAGAAGTAGGTTCAAAGAAAGCAGGGTTCTTTTGTTGCTCTAGATCATGGTGAAAACTACCAAGAATTTAGATAGGTTCTCACTCAGTAAAAAATGATCAACATGATTGCAGATTATCTCCTTTGGTTATTCTCAACATACTTACAGTTCTTCAGGTGATTTGTAAACCAGGATGATACGTTGGAGGGGCCATTATCCTCTGTTGACATCTCCACAAAGGAAAATTTAGAGAATCTAGTGAAAGCTGGTGAAAAGCTACTAAAGAAACCTGTTTCAAGAGTTGACCTTGAGACAGGTGACTATGAGATTGTAGGCAAGAAAAGCAATGAAGAAGCTCTTACAGAGTGAGTTTCAGCATCTGCTAGAATTATGTTAAATGAATAAATATGATTCATACTGAATCTTATTTGAGACATGATCTTGTAAAGTTAGTTGCTCATATGGGAGTGTCATAACGGTTTGTTCAAATTGATTGCAGGTTTGCAATGAAACTTTCTCAAGAACAAAAACAGAGGATGCTGGGATCATCATCTACAAGAACTTGATCTTTGTGCATGCCATATCATGAGTAGATCCTGTGTAGTGCTCTGTGTATATGCTTGTAGCTTCTGCATTGCAATTATTTTATTCTTTCTAATAATTGGTTGTATTTATATTCTTTCTAATAATTGGTTGTATTTATATTCTTTCCAATAAATGGGCTAATCACCCCATATTATTCTTAGAAACAATAGTTTATTCTGGGATTCATTTTTAGCTGTAGATGCTTCTCCAATTCTTCTCCTCTCTTATCAGTTGCAATGATACAAGTGCAGCCAAAAATCTATGTTCTATCCAGATGTCTGTGAAGGAAACTTAAATATATCATCATCCAAGTTCATGAATCTGATGATAGCAGCTACTATGTCATTGCTGTGTTTGACAGTGCAGAAAGTACTTTTCTATCTTCAGACCTTCAGATATCAATGGCCAGATGAATCAAAAAGTGGAAGAATATAAATATTACATTGCTGCAGATGATGGGATTCATCATCTTCCTTACCATACTCATCAAACAGCTGAAGAGCATATCATTAACACAATCATTGAGAAGCCTCACTCGACATTACAGCTACTGTTATAGATAGAGACCACATCTAATGACAGCTTGCATCGATAGAGCAAATGCTTTATTGACTCACGACTGATAAGAAGAACACTTCAGTCTCGGTTGAGGAAGGCAACCAAGCGATCCATGAAGGCCAAAGCCTTGTCGGAAGCAGGATTGTCGAGGTGGAAGACATGCCCCTCCCCCTCTGTCTCGACCATCTCCGCCTCACCTCCCCACCCGCTCGCCTTCAGCCCATCGTAGTACGCCCTGCCTCTCTCCCTCAGCAGGTCGTCCCCCGCCACCTCCACCAGCACGCGCTCGCAGGCCAGCCCCTTCAGCCCCGGCGCCCCCTCCGCCAGCGGGTTGATCAGCGTGTCGTCCATCCCCGTCGTCCCCGGGCACACCAGCCTCCACAGCCTCTCCGCTTTCTCTCTCGTCTCCCTGTCCCTCGTCTCGGATCCCACCGGCTCCTCCCCCCAGAAGTAGGGATGTATCAGCGCCGCCCCTTTGATCCTCGCGCCGGTCCCCAATCCGCTGATCCCCGCTAAGCGGGCCACGTGGTGGGCTATGTTGGCCCCGGCGCTGTCGCCCGACACGAACAAGCGGCCCAAGTCCCCGTGCTCCGCCAGCCAGCTCTCCTCACCGCCGTCAGCGTGCGACGCGACCCACCGGAGCGCCGCCAGCGAATCGTGGTAGGCGGTGGGCAGCGGGTGCTCGGGCGCGAGACGGTAGCAGACCGACACCGCGATCGCCTTGGCCTTGGCCACCAGGGAGTTGAGGAAGCTGGTATACCTCGAGGAGAAGGGCGACTCGATGCAGAAGCCGCCACCGTGATAGTAGACGAGCACCGGCAGCTTAGCGTGCGGGAGGCAGGAGACATCAGGGAGGAAGAGACGCGCGGAGATGCCGGCGTTCGGGTCGATGACCACGTCCTTGGACGCGACGCCGGTGTCCGGGTCGACACCGGCGGGGACGACGTCGTCGCCAGTAAGGCGCTCGAAGCGGCCGCTCTTGTAGACGCGGACGATGGAGAAGAGCTCGACGTCGACTTCGGCGTCGGGATCCGTTGCCATTGCTTGCGGAGGAAGGGCAAAGCGATAAGGTGTGGTAGGGGACAGATCATCATATTTGAAGAAGTGAAGCTGGATTTACTTTATTTATTTGTTTGATTGGGTAAAAAAAAATCCACCATCCCTTCTCAGAAAAGAATCCAACTCGGTGCTTCTGCAGATCTACAACTAACCGGATCGACACCTACCTAGATTGGCATGATTTAGTGACCTTGATTTGCCTAGAGGTTAGAAACATGTACTTCATCTTGGACTCTGGTAAGTTTAGCTCCTTGATATGTACATGTACTATGACTCAGACTGAGGTAAGTTCAGAACCACAATGGCAGCTCAGCCAAGTCAAAGCCGTCGTAACTCAGCTGTTCCTTGTTTGGCATGATTTAGGTGACCTTGATACGTCCAGCAGATTAGAAGCGTGTCCTTCAGTTCAGACCGAGACAAGTCAAGAAGGGGTATGGTATCTCAGCAAAGCTAGGTATATTGTAGCCTAGTCACTCTCCTGCAATGGACTCCGTCAATCTAGCAAATACCGTCAAAAAGAAATTGATTGGCTTACTCTGGTTACTAAGACCATTACTAATAGAAAGATAATAATGTGATCAACAGTATCTCGATGCGAAGTGATGAGCATCTCACTGTTAGGTGATCGACGTATCAGATACTTTGTGGTGTCCAATTTAAGACTCCGATGAAGTCTCCTCTACACTGAGCTGTTCATTTCTTCCTATTGTGTCCTCACAAAGAAGTAGGATATCACTAATTTTATCCTTATTCCATGTCTCTCAGAAGCTTGGAAGGCATTCCGGAGGTCCACGTAGAAAAAAATAGCGAGATTAATCTTAGATCGAATATATGAAAAAACTGAGAAGATATCAATATCTTATCCCAAAGCATAAGGCTAAGGCTTGCCTCAGCAAGCTACTGTATGCTCGTCTAAATGATGATAATAGAGTCACATGTTGAGGGTAATTCAATGAAACTGTTCATTTGTCGACTAGTATAATCTTGAAAAAATATTAAAAAATTTTGTGGACTAAGTTAGGTTGAATGACTATCCCCTCCTCAATAAAACAAAATTATATCTCTTTTATCATCCTTTCTTATAGGTTAGAGCCTTCTTAACTTTATAACGATAGTAAATATAGAAAAAATATACTAAATCCTTAAAACACACATTATAATAAGTAAATAATTAGGTCACCATTGGGATAATACAAAGCCTTCTACCCAAGGAAGTCACAAAATAACACAAAGAGCTCGATGCATCGATGCCATCTGGGTAGACAAGAACTAATAATATTGAAAAGTCTCGATAAAGAAAGATTGAAGGGGGGGAATAAAGGCTTGCCTCTAGTGCATCGATGCAAGTGCAAAGATAGAAACATGACTTATAGAATCAATCATCAGATCGAACAAAAATTAGTTTGAACTTGATGGACATATGGTAGGCGTCTCAAATATTATCCACATTAGAGGTTGAGATGATTGAGTCAAAGTCGATCGAGCCCGTTAAGGGTGGCAAAGCTGTGCTGCCCACGAGATTCACCTCTAAAGGTGTGACCTCCCTCGAAACAATAACTTTGACCCCTTTTGAGGAAAAAAAAATTTTCCTTACGAACACCGAAAGTTATGATGAAATTGGTGATTCATTCAACTCTCAATTGGTAGAAAAGAAAGAAAAGCTAGAAGGCATTCGAATCTTGGTTGAAAGTTGAGAAGTCCAAATGCTTTAAATTAATTGGTGTGGGGCTGCAAACAAGATTCGCGTGATATTTATAAGGGTTAAATGTGACTCTTGAGTTATCCTAAGCAAATGTTTGGATGGTCATCGATTTAAGTAGTGGATAGTGTGGTGCCACTATAATGATCGAGAATTATATGAATCATCATTATGATCTTTTAGAATCCTTGATGGTTTAGGTACCTGACATATGGAAACCTACCTAGGTACCATTTAAGAAGATAATAGCATGATTGATAACAGACACTTTGGTGCTATGTGACCAATATCTTAAGCAATATTCATAACACTTCCACCATATATAGCCAATGCAACAATGCTCCATAAATATTACCGCTTATATCGTGCTTATGGTATATTCCTCAAATTTAATGTAACATAATTCCACCTAGGTCGAAAAAAATAAGAAACTATCCCCAATTATAATGCACATATGTGAGTATAACCATATCAAAGTCATACTATAAAAGACCTCCCATATGCATTCCAAAAGATAAAAAGATTTATACCCTTAACATAATTTTACAGTGTACCCCCACTTCATTTTATAATATTTAAAATCTTATCTAGTAGTATGTGTTTGTAAAAGGTTGGTATTCAACAATTCAAGGTTCCACTTAAGTCGATGATGGAGCCCATTCGTCACTTGCCGATCCTGCCTCAGCTTAGAAAAGTGGCCACACTATTTAAATCAGATTCGTCCAGTGTGACCCGAATCGGATTGATCACAATCCATACTCGACTCATTTGGATTGGAGTTCACAAGGAGAGTATGTGGGTGAGAACAATTGTTCCACATGTTGACCTTGTTGATCAATTAGATCGAGGAATTTAACATCGGATCGAGTCAGGTTCTTGTCAACTAATCCGAATAATAATGATCTAATCTGAGAGGATAAGTAATTTATGTATTTTGATTAAACCTAAGCTAAAAGTAATATACTCATCCCAACTCAAATGTCTAAGCTATACATGGCATATGCACCGTGCTGGACTTCTGCTTTTGACTGCTTGAGTCACTGTAATCCTTCTCAGTCCAATAGATTACATGCAAACCAGTCATTAGAGGAAGGAAAGTGATCGAGATCCTTTTTATACCGTGGCAGGATGAGCTGGCACGGCTTGGTTCAGTTTTGGGTGCGTAGGGTCATTCACGTCCGTGTCCAGCTGACAAGGGTCATGGTCTAATGTGATCGGTCTTGGGCTCTGACTTTAGAGTCGGGGGCTCATTCGGGTTGGCCGCCTGCTTTTTGGTCTTCGGTTTCTGCACATAAGTCGGGGTCGGGAAGGGGCTCCTGACTTCGACCTCTTTGAAGGTCTTGTTAGAACTAGGTGGCTGGTCAAAAATTTTTTTTTTTTCTTTTTTCTCCTCTAGCGCTGGTCTTGTGAGAGACTTTTTATACCCCTCACCATGAAGACCACTTGTACCGGTCGTATTTATGGTTGTCGGCCCGACTTTTGTGGGATGGTGTCATGCACAAACGGTGCCGTCCCGACTTTTGCGGGGTGGCACTGTTCTCGGGCGGACGTGGCTGCGCGCAGGCGGTGCGGTCCCGATTTTCGCAGGGTGGCACTATCCCATCTTTGCGAGGTGAGACTATGCTCGGGCGAACATGACTGTGAACTGGAGGACAGGTTACCAAAATGTATCATATCAAAAAGTGATCGTTAAATCAGGTAGGAAGTAATATTATATGAAAAGATATATCAAAGTGCTTGGGCGGATGTGGCTACGCTCGGGCGGTGCCGTCCCGATTTTTGTAGGGTGGCACTGTCCCATCTTTGCGGGGTGACATTGTGCTCGGGCGGACATGATTGTGAATAGGAGGGCAGGTTACCAAAATGTGCCGTATCATAAATAATATTATTTGAAAAGATATATCAAATCTTAAACCGTTTTATTCTTATAATTAATGCATTAGAAACGTATGAAAATAAGACAAACAATAGACCTAAATCATAAAAATGAAATTTTTATTCTCAACATCACCAAGATAGCATCTTCTTCTTCTTCTTTCCGTCAAGACTTCATTGCTAAGCTTTTGGTGAAGTCCCTACTGACAAGGTTTCTCTTGTGCCACGTCCAAGAGTCCAAAGGAGACCTCGGCAATGGCGGAAGAACAACAGCTCTGCGGCACAGACCAAAAGGCCACCCTTCGCAGTGTCGGAACTCTTCCAGTATCGACCCAGCACTGATCTCCTTCAACTCCGTCGAACCATCAGTCGAACAGCAAGAAAAGCAGCTCTTCACCGAGAAAAACGCTTCGCTCTCATCGTCGTCGTCTTCCTCGTACCCGCCGCAGTCGCCTTCTTCTTCTCCGTCTGTCTTCCTCATGGGAGTCATGTGCACTCGTCCTGTTGTCGGTGACATAGCCCAAGCGAGCTTCCCTGAGAAGAGGAACTCCCTAGGCCTCGACTTAGCCTTCATCGCTCGACTTTGAATCTCCAGTATTATCAACTGAGAGATGAGAGAGAGAGAGAGAGAGAGAAGAACATGATGGCTGATATCATTTGACGAGTTCAAGATGAACAACGATCGTACCTGTTTGTGATCTAGATCACTGTCAAGACTCTCATCTACGGAGCTCATGGTTGAGGGAGTCCTGAGGCAGGAGCCATGACACTGAGCGCAAGCATTCTTGATGAGCTTTGGAAGGGATTTGGAATGGTTGGAAGGGAGCTTGGATTTCTCTTCCTCAGGAAAGAAAGACATGATTAACAGAAACAAATGTACTAAGGGAGACCACCGGGAAAGTATATGGAGAATCTGCTGTGGTGCATCATCTTCCTCCATATAAAGTAGGATTGTTTATGCTGTTACGTAGTGATATGGACATGCATGACAAATGCCTCGCAACCCCTAAAGCTTCGAGTCAAGGGTAGAAATCCTTTAAAGTGAAGACTAAGCATGTGAAACAGGACAAAGAATTCCCCAACAACTTCAGCATTATCTTCGTGGGATATCTCTAAAATTACCCCAAGAACAAGGGATTAATTAGATGTGTTAAACAAGACCACAGCAAATTGCAATGTGTCTATGTTGAATTTTATAGATCATTTTATGTACTAATCCACTTGAAACTTGATGGAGGATGCTGTTGGTAGGACACCATCAAGGAACCAATGAGAGTGGCATCATCTCTTTTCAGTTTTCCATTAGCTTGGGCAACCTCGTGACAGTAGTTTTCAGATCTTCACTTGAAGCAGACATTGCACCTAAATTAACTGGCCAAGCTTTTGGGTGTCTGTAAAGGCTTCAAGATTTAGGTTATGACATACAGCTAAAATCTGTAAGGCACCTGAGAGAGATGAACTAGTTTCTAATCCTTTAACCTTGACAAGTACAGTAAGCCATGAGGTTTGCATGATGAAACCAGAGAGTTCCATGTTCACTAGTTTTGACAATGTTTTGTGCTTGATGTTGTCTGCCTAACCCTTCTCTTTCATTCAAGTTTAAGACCAGCAAAGCTAAAAGAGAGAAAACAAAAAAAAAGAAGCATACATTAATAAGATTATTATCTCAAAATTAGATACAAGAACTTCATTTCAATCGAATTTACTGTACATACTCTCAATATCTCAATGACCAACAAACAAGAAAAAGGATCCTCATATTGATAGTTCTAGCATCAAATTTTGTTGGGTTTGGTATGCACATATCTTAGTACATGTAAATTAAGACAAATGGCTTGAGTTCTTGAAATGTTCTACCCTATTATGACATAATTGAATCTTTGAGGAGGCATTTTGATGATTAACTTACTATATATGCAGTTAATTGATGAGTCTTTGTCTTATAATTTAGTACTATAATTTCCCAAGCATAATTATTATGTAAATTAGTGTTAGGCTTCCGGAATGTGTTATGTACACAACATTTTAATGAAGTCGGTCTACAATCTGTATAACACTGTTATAATCTTCTATTTCCCGTTACATAAATCTCAAAACGTCATTTGTAACAACAGATGGCGGCGAGAAACGAAACCGTCACAAAGCTTGGTATGAAGTGACGCGATTTACGTCACGCTCTCGCTCTCGCACCCATTTCTTGCTTGGTAGACCGGCAGAAGGGTTTTGGAGCGGCTCGCAAACCATTGAGAAGGCGGAGACAGCGGGCGGCGGTCTACAGAAATGGCGGAGGACGCAATTCTAGGGTTTCTTCAGACCAACAACGAGATAGCCGACTCGCATCAGTTCGCTGCTAGCATCGGGGTCGACCACACCGAACTCGAGAACGTCATCAAGCGGCTCCATGGCTTCGAGATCGTCGAGGCCAAGGTTTTCCCCCTTCGTTCCCCGTAGATCTATATGCCAGTCCTAATCTTGATTCAGTTTCAGTAGTTTTTGGGGTTTCGTGCAGGATTTTAAGAAGGATAATTATCTCCTCAGCGAAGAGGGGAAACAGTATGCACTTGAAGGATCGCCGGAGGTTAACTTCTTCTTAGCTGTACCCGTAGAAGGGATCTCGTTGGCAAATCTTAAGGTCCGTGTTGTTTTATTGTTGAATCTTGGTCTGGAAACATAACTGGTTATGATATTATGAAAATCACGATCTTTTTTGTGTTTTTCTATTGCTAGCATAGGAAGCAATATCGTTCTTATGGATATCGTTTATCATTTTCTTTTTGGGCCAGGCAAAATTGGATTCCAAGGTTTTCAGTATAGGCTCATCCTGGGCTAAAAAGAATGGCTGGATTGAGATTGCCAAAGGGTCTGTAACAAGAAAGGTAAAATCTCATTGCCCTTTTCTATTATATTTTCTATTTGTTGCTGAAATGCATTACAGTTTCTAATATTTGTTTGATATATACAATATTCAAGTATATTGTACAATGTACACATATAGATACTGTGATATTCGTAGCTGAATCTTTGAGCACGTAGATAATAGATATTAGGTTTTTCTGCTCCTGCTGCTATATGGGAGCCAAAACGTTGGATGATGCCACAACTGGTTTGACAGTGACTTGAGGGGGGTGGTGGGTTATATATATATATATATATATATATATATATATATTCTGAGTCATATTCATAGCTAAATCTTTGTGCACCAGGATATTTGATGTTAGGTTTTTCTCCTCGCCATATGGGGGCCAAAAAGTTGCATGATGCCACAACTGGTCCATTTGTGACTTGAGGGTGGTAGGTAGGATTGTTAATATTGTCTCAGGATCTTGGTTGATGTTGGATGCGCAGCACCAATTTCTGCTTTGATATGAAGTTTTATATGCTTGACTTTTGCTAATGCTTAAGTTTTTGCACAAACATTAAATATAAATTCTATTATTTATTTACAATAATTCCTAGTTGTTCTTTTCCATAAAAATTGGTCCCCTTGTATCGTTACAATGCTGTTATCATCGGCATTCATATTGTACTTGTTTTGTTGTGGTCTCACATAATATGTAGTAAGTGTTGTGTTTGTTAAGCCTCTTTGCTTGTAAAGGTAAGATTGGATATGCTTATCTTTCCCATATTTTTCATTGGTGGAAACTGTATGCACTGGGCTATCCTTATTCTAGTATTGTGGGCTTGACTAATAACTTCAGAAAATTTTGATTGTGTGTTTAGTATGGAGATATGCTCATTCTACATATATTTTGTACTGATGGTAGGTGTTAGTATTACTACTATCATCAGTTACCAAAACGTATTTGGTCTTTTTTTTCTCATTGTTGTGATAGGTTGATGCTTCTTATTTCTATGAATATTTAAATGATGCTTGTGCTAATCACAAAGTTTGCCGTTTACTTGTATATCAATTGGTAACTAATTTTCTTTTGTAATTTTATGGTTTCATATTGCAAGATATACATGGTCAGAGCATTTTGAAGGATTGGTAGTATGGTTTAACAGATTTGGTTTTCAAATGATCTGAGGCTCGTTGGTACTCATTTTTGGCATTTGTTTTTCTTAATCAAGTAGCTTTGAAGGCCATAATACTCATAATCAACAATAAGTTTAGGCTCATAGTCCACAGGTAGTTTAACAGTTTAGAGTTTCAAATGATCGAGGCTAGTTGGTACTCATTTTTGGCAATTTTTTCTTAATCAAGTAGCTTTGAAGGCCATAAGGTTCATACTCCACAATAATTTTAGGCTTGCACTATCTTAAGTGTTAGTTTTTAGGATTAAAGATATTTGATTGAGGGGAAAGAAGTCTGTCGCAAGAGAATGGCATCCATCATTACTGCTGAAGTTTTTCTGGAGATAATTAAGGTCGATTGGATTTCTGTTCTTAGTATCCGTACACAATTTTCTTAGATATCGTGATAGAGGGTGAGTTTGTAATTTACTCTGACAGGTCAATTGTTTACTTAGGGGATTTGAGATTCTATACTTTACATTCAAAATGAGGTCATATCACATTTTGTATATTAAAATATGTCAAGTTGTTGAAAGTTTCAACAGTTTGGTGTTTCTTTTGTGTATCAAGTTATTAAGTCCAGCAGTTTCAACCTTCCAAAAGTCTTGAAAAGGATCCTGGAAGCTCAATATAAGTGAACTGCATTGATCATTACAAATGTTTTTAAAGGGTTTTATCCTTAAAACAAGTTTCACATTTTGTGTTGAGTTCATTAGTTGGTCTATTTATGAGTTGGTCACAATCAGTGATTTAAAAAACATTAGACGCCAAGGTCCCAAAATGCTCGAGGTGCTCGCTCGAGCTAAGCAAGACGCTTTCAAATATAAAAATATAAAAATATATAATATAATCAAAAATATAATTATTTAAATAAAAATATGATATTAAATTAAAAAATACTGTTAATAATATATTACTTAAGTTAGACGGGAGAAAAATATTCTCTGAAATATTAAAATATACAAAATATATAATATAATTAAAAAAATAATTATTTAAATAAAATAATGATATTAAATTAAAAATATACTATTAACGGGGAGAAAAATATTCTCTGAAATATTAAAATATAAAAAATATATGATATAATTAAAATATAATTATTTAAATTAAAATATGATATTAAATTAAAAATATACTATTAACAGTATATTACTTATAGTTAGAGGGGGGGAAAAAAATGTTAACAATAACAGAGGAAGATAGTAGTAGCGATGGAGGATTAGTTTAAGATAGTTGCGACAACATTGTGAATGACAGCAGTGGCAGCGGCGGAAGCTGTGGATAGCAGTGGCGACAGCGAGGGAAGCTGCGAAGAGTAGCAGTGACAACGGTGAAAGTTGCGAATAATAGCAGCAACAATGACAGAAGCTGCGGACAGTGGCGGTGGCAGCGACGAAAGCTCTAGAGGGCATCCATTGGTGGCGGAGGAACCTGCAGTCCTCTCCCTCGATAGTGGAAGGAAGCGACAATAGAAGGAAGCTACGGGGGCTGTCAGACTCGTCTGTTGACAATAGAGGAAGGCTTGGTCCGCTGCGTCTACGACGAAGGCAGCGATAGAAAACATCAACGGCGGAGGCAGAAGTAGCGCTAAGGTTCCTCGAGGTCGTACTAGCATGGAGCGTGGCTTTTGAGGTAAGAAACTACGAACCAAACCAACCTTAAACTGGTTTGGTTCGCCTAATTGAATCGGGCGCTTGCCCGAAGTGCCCAGCGCTTGTGTTCGGGTGAGCGCCCAGGTGGCGCCTCATTGAAGCGTGCCACCTGGTGCACACATGAGGCACTCGGGCCTTGCCTCGCCTCGCCCGAGTGCTTAGGTGAGCACCCGAGTGTCTATTTAAATCACTGGTCAGAATTATATAATATGATATACTAATGGTACCTCAATATGCTAAAGAAGTTCTTTAAGTCTGAAGATGAATTATTCATCTTAGTGTTGCTAGTATACCTATTTCTTTGTAGTAACCTTGGTGGGTAAATAACAGATCATAGTAATGAAATCTACAGAGTTTTTCTAATCAAATTGACATTAATTTCGTAATATGTGTTGCTTATCATCCACGAGTTTGATATTTGATAACATATGCATTATAAGATAGTAGCCGACTCTATTTGCTTAAATGTGATCATAAAAGGAGAAATTGTCTTCATGATATGCTATTTGTTGTAGTGGACCAGCTAAGAATATTATTGCTCTAATTGCAACACCAGCTAACAAGTGTGTAGCAAAAGTCAATTCATTCTACAGTAGTTTGTACATGGTTAGCTGAGCTATTTAGCTTTGATCAAGCACTTCATTTTTCAAATTGAAATATCAAAATTTATTATTTGTTAAGATTATTGCAACTCGTCTCTTTATGACATCAACTTTCTGTTAAATAATTTATTGAATTTGATTTGATTTATTATGTTGTGATGCATGTTTCAGAGTTCAGACCACTACTAAAATTCTAATCCAGTATGCTCAGATTTGATTTATTTTTTCCTTTCTTTTGTAGGTTGAAAATGTGGAGGACAAAGTCAAGGATTTGCTTGAAAGAATTGAAGAGGGAAAGGTTTCTGATGATGAATTTTTTGCTTCTCATCAAACATCTGTATCAAATTGGCCATCATAATCTGTTTCCATGATAGTTACACATTTTTTAAATTGAATTTTTTGCTGTATTTTCAGATAGTTCTAGTCCTGATCACCAACCCTTGTGTTGATTTTTCATGTTAGTTCATTAATGTCATTGACTAGTGACTCAAAGCAAGTTTTCTAATCTCGATGGACTGATATTCACTAGTCTGACCATGTACTAGTATCAAAACATAAAGCTTGCTAGTTGATACAAGTGTTACACCATTCAATTTTATTCTTTAAATATCTTATTCAATGATATTAGGTGGGATAGGTGAATATATGCTTGGTATACCGGTACTGTACCAGTCTGGTATGTGCAACTTTGAGAAGTACTCAGAGTACTTCTGCTAATTATATATCCTCCAATTAGAAGATAAGAGAAGTGATATACCAACCTGTATTGGTCCAATGGGTTATCAAAGTTGGTAATAAACTGAGATTGAAATCCTGGACATAAAATTCTTTTGCTATTTCTTTATTGTACAAACCAAAGTAAGCTTTCAGATTCTATTTGTGATAGCTCTTCTATTTATATTTAATATTCTTCTTCTTTGATCATAACGATATTCTACTAATCAGAATCATGGCCTTAGTTTGATGTTGTATAAACAAATTGGAAATGGAGGATTCTTATGGACAAAATGCTTTAGAAGAGTACTATCAAGTCCTATCTAGACTTGCTACATCTCACAGTATGAGGAAAAAGTTGTGCTTATTAATATTATTTTTAAATTACTGGTAGGCATTCTATGTATGAATTAAATTTCAATGTACCAATTTTAATTTTGTACCCAGCAGAATTTATCTGACATTAATGTTCTATCTGGCATTAATGTTCTAATCTCATTTGCTGATTGGAGTTGCTAAATTTGTTGTGCTTGCAGGTTGTTGATGGGAATGATGTTGCAGATCTGTCAAAAAGAAAGCTTATTGTCAAACAGTAATAAACACTTTCTTCATCAACTTTACTTTTTCTTGTTTGGATAGAAAAGACTGATTCTGTAAATATGAGCAGTTACAATTTCTTGATATTGGTGCAACCTAGTTTGTTAGAAGGGATTGAGCAGATTAAGATGATCTTGTGTTCAGATAGGTTTACTTTGGTCTGTATTGTTTATTTATTGGATTAGTTTGTAATTTCGTTATTATTGTTTAGTTGTTGATTAGAGTGAAATATGGTCAGCTGAGAATCTATTTTGAGTTGTTATCTAATTTAGTTACACTGCTGAAACATGGCAGGATTTACCTACTATATAGAGTTTTGGTTCAAGGCAAGTATTGGTAGAAATTTCTTAATATGATGTGACCCAGTTTTATATAACATTCTCATCTTTCGCAATGTAAAATAATTTGAAAAAGACTAAGAATATTTGATGGGTAGAACTTAAAAAATTCTCTTTGCTTGCTTTGTCATTAATTTTGGAGTTTACTTGGAGTCAAACTATTGTTGTCTGGGACTACGGAATTCATAAAAATGTGGTCACTTTACTAGGAACTATGAGTTTATAGGGACTTCACAATAACTAAAAGGGTGTTATGAGTGACCACTTGTTATTTTATTTTTATTCTCCAATTTAAAATTCTCTTTTCTCTAACCCTTATTTCTTTATTAACATCTCACCTGCACAAGACAGCTCAAAAGCTGTTGAATTCCCTACCATGTTGGTTATATATCTGCTACAATACAAAATATCTTTGAAATTTGTTCAACCTATATATAGGATATAGAGAATCATTGAACTTTTGGACAAGAAATCCTTCCCCTTGGAAATAAGAATTTGGGTCAAAGGCATCATTGAAGTTGATCTTTAGCTATTTACACGTGAATTATCTGGCGAGTAATTACATAATGAATGAGTAAAAGCTCTTATTCTTTTAGTACTCCATTTAGCATTGCGAGGTTTAGTTTGGCTTTCATTATTGTTTATTTCAACACTCAATGTTGCTATAGAAGATCCTTCCCGACTTTAAATGATCCATTGTGTTGTGCTTCTGAATTGACCCTGCCATAATTTTTGACCTGAAACTGTGAAAAATTAAGGCTGAAGAGCTTCTTCAGCTTCGTTTCATCTTGAGATAAAAGAAGAGGGTTGTTTTTTAAATTTGAAAAAAACATGATTTTGGGGATCTGGTACTTCAAGTTTTATCACATTCTAAATGCAATATTTTGATAGAAGATTTTCAATCAAGCTTAATTGTGATATATCAAGAGGTTCAAGCACCAAAGCTGATCACTTTAGAGGGATTGAAGTTGGACAAGGGATTCATTTACCTACTCCAATCTTCCAAAATGGTCTTTGATAACTTGACCTCCAACACAGGTAGCTGACCAACTTCATGAACAGCCTTTAAGGGCAACACAAGACCACTTTGTCTTCACCAAAGACTGAGGATCAACAATCAGCTAACCATCTTGGTTGGCATTCCCATAGGAGATATAATTTTCTGGTTTCCAGAAGGGCTACAACCTCCCGGTAACTGAGATGTAAGTTTGTGAGAACAGTCCTATGATTCTATCAGAAAGCTCAAAGTTGTTTTTTGATCTAGGAAATAACCTTTTTAGGAAACCAACCTGCAGTCGGGAGATGAATAAGCACAGAAGATATTGTATAAGCTTTCAGAGTTTCTACCATCCAAGTGAAATAAACTAATCTCCAAGAAGATAGTAAGTCATCTTATGCTTAAGGAAAAAATAACTTCTTTTTGGATCGTTGTGCATGGAATGGTGATCTTGCATATGCACTCATGTGGTTGACTTGGCTCTCTCTCTCTCTCTCTCTCTCTTGTGTAGTGCTTGCTTGCAATTGATTGGAAAACTGAATTTGAATCAAGATGATATTTTGGCACTTATTTGGCAATAGATTTATTAGTCAAATTCCTGATGCTGCAATCCAATATGTACAATGTTGTACTTGGCTGAACTTTTTTGACAGGACATGGAGGGGTTACACACTGAGAAAAGGTTCCAAGTATGTTTCAAAGAGGAAAAAGGCCGCGACTGATTTGACTAGAGAACATCTGCAAAGGTACCATTCATCGTATTTATGATTTAAGCATTTGCTATAATCTGAACATTAGGTTATTACGTCAACTTCTTTCTGTGTTTCAGTTCTAGAAGGATTTTGAAGTTAAATGTATGTTGGTCTGTATATATATGTGGCTGCTTTGTGGCACATCCTGTTGAGTTTTTGATACATTCTGATCAAAAAATGCACATGCAGGTGCTCCAACAACAATTTTGCTGTTATAATTGATTCAGGATTATATTATGAAAATATATCATCATTTTTACAGATAGGTATACCATTGTGCCGACTAATACAGGTCCAACCGGGGGATGTGGGGAGAATTAAAAGAGAGAAGAGGGAGGAGAAGGAGGCGGCTGATGAAGAAGAGGCAGGGGAGTAGGAATAGGGTGCAGCAGTGATGCAGCAGAGAGGGAGATGGTGGCAATGTGGTGGGGCGGTGGTAATGGCGACACGAGGAGGAAGTGGCGGTAGAGGAGGGAAGAGAGAGACAGAGAGATAAAGAAGAAAAATGACAACTATGATAGCTATCATAAACAAGAAAAAGAGAATACTGCTACTCATCCAGTACCCTTCGGTATTGGTTTGCTTACTACCCAGCAAGCCATTGCTTATTGGGTGATTCAATCCATACAGGACCAAACTGGATGAAATCTTACGGTCCATGTCTTGTTTGGCTGTCAGTCTAATAAATACTGGCCCATACCATCTGATACAAGTGGTATTTTAAACATGCTTACAAATGTTTGGTTCATTCTCGTCTTACAATACTGAGATACACGATCTGTTTTTGCAGGAACATTGATTATTACATAACAGCTCTGTTATATCTCACTCCTATCGCTATGCTAGCCATTTTTTGTTGTCAATTTACTATTGTTATCTCCATCTTTTATTTCATTTTTGCTTATTTAACATAGCAAAACTATGTTTTCTGTAATATCAATTTGTCCTATTTATTTGTGACACTGACATGTTTAGCCATTATTCTGCATCTAAGAGATATTTGCAGCTATCTTAAACTAATTTTCATTCGTATTTATTAATAATTTTCTAGATGTGTATATTAAACTAATTTTTATAATCAGTTTGCTCCTGTGCATCTTTCTTATTTTGTGCGTGAAATTTTTTTGTGACAAACATTTGCGTTCTGTTACTTATATTTGTTTTCTGCTACTGAAGGGGTGATTGGAAAGATTTAGAGTTCAAAGAGTATAATCTTAATGCTCAAGGGCAACCAATCCAAATTGGCCATCTGCAACCTTTGCTTGAGGCATGGTTAAACTCACACCTTTCTCTGTTGCTTCTGATGATATATATTTGATCTTGGATGTATGAGCAAAGATGAAGATTAGGCACTATTTGTTGAGTATCTTTTATATATTTAATTGCAAAGAAATAAGTCATGGTTAATTGTGTAAATTTAAATCATACTTTGTTGTACAAAACTTAAGATATGAAAATTGGTTGATCTTATTTCTGATGATGCATATTTGAGCTTCATTAACACCAAAAACTAAAAACAGAAAAAGAAAAATCAAGGTCTTATTATCATGGTAACCTCGATATGGGGATCTTAGTGCCTAAGTTGACACTAAAAACTAAACAAAGAATAACAAGGTCCTATCAACATGGTAAGCCCATTCTGGAGGTTGTTAGTGACTAAGGATATCTGTTTTATGATCTGGTCCTGTCCAGGGATCGTGCGTGCTGTGTCATAGTGGTATAGCAGTTAGCAGCAGGATTCATACGAAACTACCAATGGTCCACAGGATATGGTCTATTCGATTATCTACGGGAAAACATATACAAATGTAATAATGTGATCACCTAGCACAAGACTATGCAATCTCAAGTGGTATTTGCAGCTGCATTGGTGTCCACATATCACATCTTGTTCCTGTGCATGCTTCATACTCTACTTTTTAATTGAATAATAAGAACCAATGAGAGCAAACAACATATTCTGCTGAAATGTGATATTATGTTCAGCTGTTTGCTCAATCAAGAAAACTTTCTGCTATTGAAAAGTTTGCGATCTTAGTTTATCTTACACTTATAAATTACATGTTTCAGGTCCGTGAGGAAATTCAAAATATCTTCCTCCAAATGGGGTAAACAAAATTTTCTTTTCTTTTGTTGCTTGTGGCATTGCTAAGAAGTTATAATTACTAAATGTTTTTCTTGTGTAGTTTTGAGGAGATGCCAACAAATAACTTTGTTGAAAGCAGGTAGCACACTTGTTCGTATTTCAGGCTACGTTTATACTTTCAATAATGATAAATTTTTGTCGTAATTTTAGCATGATAATTTGTTTGCTTGAAAAGAAAATTTTGATATATTTAGCATGACGATTTGATAGCATGATAAAGATTTTTTTTAATTGAAATTTTACATGTTATCTAATAAAAACTTGGATTTGATGGTTTGATCAGGCTGAATTCTTTGTTTAAGAATAAGAATCTGAGAATTACCATTTTGCAAAGAAACCAAATCACATTTTTCAGTGAACAAACTGATTAGATTTATGCAGTTGGTTAGTGCAACCAATACATTCTCCCTGTGACTTGCTTTATGAGTTGGTGTTTGTTTCATGAGATTAAAGATCTCAAAGAATAATTTTTCTCTATGCGTGTCAATTTATTTAACCTGTTTCACTTACTGAATGAGTTTAGGTGGATTGCTTAGTCCTTATATTGAGTATTCAAGCGGCTTTATTCTAAACTTTTCTGGTCCTCCTGAATGTGATTCATTCCTGTAACTCCTTTTATTTAGCTATTTAGTGCTGTGACTTAATTGATGAGATTTCTGTTTTTTTCTTCTGTAGCTTTTGGAATTTCGATGCATTGTTCCAGCCACAACAGCATCCTGCTCGTGATTCACATGATACCTTCTTTCTTAAAGGTCAAATGCTTTGATATAAGATTGAGTTTTCCTTGATTTCGCTCAGAATTTGCTGTAGTCACTTGTTTTGTTTTTGCAGCTCCTTCTACCACGAGATATTTACCTGAAGATTATGTTGAGAGAGTAAAGTGTGTTCATGAATCTGGTGGATATGGATCTAAAGGGTATGTTATTATGTTCCTATTTGTGATGCATCATCAAGATCCTTATGAAACCTTGTTTTTCCTCAGCTATGGATATGATTGGAAAAGGGAAGAAGCTGAAAAAAACCTGCTTCGAACGCACACAACTGCAGTTTCTACAAGAATGCTTTACATGCTAGCCCAGCAGGTAATATTATTACTCTTTAAGGTTCAGATATTTTTTGGCTCATTATTTGTCAGTTTGATGGTTTTTTTACCATGTAAGAATCCTATTTACTCCTTACCACTGTGTATATAAAGTGCAAATGCTTCCATTTGATTTTGCCTAGAACTCCATGAAGCTTGATAGAATATTGGATTTTCCCTAAAACTCTGTGAGGACTTACAGAAACCATATACTCATTCAGTGAGATGAAATTTAGGCTCCAATAACCACATTGCTATTTTGTCAGAAAAACTAATCTAAGTTCAAATTCCATCTTCATGTTGCTATAGGCTACTATATTGATGATGAAATAAGTATTTTTATAGCAAATTAATGATGTACATATATAAATCTCTATACAATTATAAGGATTTGAAAAGATAATAAGCATGCATAATTGAGATTGACATGTATAATATCTGATAAGCTAATAAATCTGGACTTTTCTGTTGGTGGATGATAATGATTTTTTTTCTAGTTTCTATTGCCAAGTGCCAGAGGCTATGCAATTTGTGCTAGATGTAAATGCATTTGTCTAGGATTATTGATTCTAGGTTCTAGATTTATGGTTCTAGAGTGTCCACATATACAAGTATGTAGTGAAAGATGTTTACCTTTAAACGATTGAACAACGTAGCATGTCATCATTTGTGCTTATCTAGATTTATGCAGTTATCTAACATTGGAATGGTCAAGCAGAACTTTTTGTCTCTGGGCCCTTCTATATGTTGCCAACTCTTCTTGTTCTATTTCCATAAGTAGATAACATATTAAAAAAATTGAGATTCTTTGATTGTGAATATAATTTATCTATTTTCGTTTACATGATTTTCTTGTTTATGGTTGCTTTCATTCTGTGCTTGCTGTTTACTAAATTATTTGTCTTGTTCAGAGACCTTTTATGCCCAAGAGATACTACTCTATAGATCGTGTTTTTCGCAATGAAGCTGTAGATCGAACTCATCTTGCAGAGTTCCATCAGATAGAAGGTATGAATTTCAGTTCTCAGATTGTACTCTAAATCTTATTGGAACGATTATGATTTATATGACATGATGTGATTATAAGTTTTGATCCTTAGAAATTATGTATGTTCTACCATCTTGGTTTTCAGGACTCATTTGTGATCATGGCCTCACCCTTGGTGATCTCATTGGAGTATTGGAGGACTTCTTTGCTCGTCTTGGTACGATATCATATCTAACAACATGAGGCACTCTGACCTTTTGATCATACTGTTATCCTAAATTTTGAACTGAGAGGTAGAATTTCTGTATTAGGTTAACCATCTATACCCACTAGATTTAGTTGTGTTGTGCCACAATGTGTTATGTAACAGTCCTTGTAGGAGAATGTTGACTTCTGATTCTTATCTGAAATTTTATGTTTTGAGTTGATATTACATAGAATGAGAAACCGTGAACAATAAATGATGCAAGCTTGTGAGGTCAAAAGTTAAAACCCACTGCCATAAACATCAAATCTCTGCAAAATTATTTGATGTTTACTACTTGTTCACCTTGGCATTTGATTTCATTATTACCTAATAATGCAACCCAGGAACTCAAGCTTCTCAGTTTCTCCAATTGTGGAATTCAAATAGAAACCATCTTGTTTGGTATAAAATTGATATTGTACCTTAATTTTATAGTCATGCTTTCAGATAGTGGTTGTTAGTTGTGTTGTTGCCACAATGTGTTATGTAACAGTCCTTGTAGGAGAATGTTGACTTCTGATTCTTATGCAGTCGACACTTCTTTCAACTTTCTTAACAGTACAAAATGTGTTTCTTGCATATATAGGATAATTTTGAGACCAAAAGCACTGGGAATTTGAAATTTTATGTTTTGAGTTGATATTACATAGAATGAGAAACCGTGAACAATAAATGATGCAAGCTTGTGAGGTCAAAAGTTAAAACCCACTGCCATAAACATCAAATCTCTGCAAAATTATTTGATGTTTACTACTTGTTCACCTTGGCATTTGATTTCATTATTACCTAATAATGCAACCCAGGAACTCAAGCTTCTCAGTTTCTCCAATTGTGGAATTCAAATAGAAACCATCTTGTTTGGTATAAAATTGATATTGTACCTTAATTTTATAGTCATGCTTTCAGATAGTGGTTGTTAGTTGTGTTGTTGCCACAATGTGTTATGTAACAGTCCTTGTAGGAGAATGTTGACTTCTGATTCTTATGCAGTCGACACTTCTTTCAACTTTCTTAACAGTACAAAATGTGTTTCTTGCATATATAGGATAATTTTGAGACCAAAAGCACTGGGAATTTGAAATTTTATGTTTTGAGTTGATATTACATAGAATGAGAAACCGTGAACAATAAATGATGCAAGCTTGTGAGGTCAAAAGTTAAAACCCACTGCCATAAACATCAAATCTCTGCAAAATTATTTGATGTTTACTACTTGTTCACCTTGGCATTTGATTTCATTATTACCTAATAATGCAACCCAGGAACTCAAGCTTCTCAGTTTCTCCAATTGTGGAATTCAAATAGAAACCATCTGTTTGGTATAAATTGATATTGTACCTTAATTTTATAGTCATGCTTTCAGATAGTGGTTGTTAGTTGTGTGTGATGTTTACTACTTGTTCACCTTGGCATTTGATTTCATTATTACCTAATAATGCAACCCAGGAACTCAAGCTTCTCAGTTTCTCCAATTGTGGAATTCAAATAGAAACCATCTTGTTTGGTATAAAATTGATATTGTACCTTAATTTTATAGTCATGCTTTCAGATAGTGGTTGTTAGTTGTGTTGTCTGTCATTTGCCTGTTTCATTGCCAATAAATGTTTTCTATTTTTCTATGATTTGTTCAACTGTGTAACTTTGAAGCACTCTGATGCAGCTGTTGGCTGAACAATTATATTTGGAGCTTGGTGAATATCTTTATCTGATTGTATTGTCTATTTGTTCTAATTGTTTAGGAATGTCAAAGCTACGTTTCAAACCTGCTTACAATCCGTACACTGAACCAAGCATGGAAATATTTAGGTAGCAAATCCTTCTTCACTGTTACTAACTTATATTGTTGTGACCTTGTCTAACCTAGTACTGTTGCATAGTTACCATGAAGGTTTAAAGAAATGGGTGGAGGTCGGGAACTCTGGCATGTTCAGGCCTGAAATGCTGCTTCCAATGGGGCTTCCTGAAGATGTTAATGTTATTGCATGGGGTCTTTCCCTTGAGAGGTAACTGTGGATTTGCTTCCTTGTTTAAATAGGAATATCATGGATTAGGAAGTAATTGACAGTTAGCATTTGCAGCTTAAGGTGCTTAAGGGCACAATTACATAAGTTCTAACGTTAACTTATTTTTTAGTTTCTATTAAGCTACTTTAAGAAGACAAGTCAATCGTTTTCAGATTTGACATCAGCAACTTTTTTGTTTGTCAAAGAGACTGTACAGGTGTAGCATTTATTCCTGTTTAAGATAAGGTGGAGAATGAATGAAATAGTAGTGCTAACTCAGGATAAAGTACTAATTTGGCATGTTAATTTATTGATCAAATGCTTGGTTAAGATATTTCTGTGCACAGGTTTGTTGCCTTTTATATATCATGTTCATCATTATACAGATAATTATGTTCTTAGACAAACAATAAGCGATGCAGTAGAGATTATGTTTGTTATGTGCATACTTGTGCCATGCATTCTTCACTCTCTCTGTGATGTGTGGAACAAGATTTTTGACAGTATTTATCATCCTAGTTTATTGCTATTTTTTATTGCTTAATTCTATTAATTTTAAGTATTGCAATCCAGGCCCACAATGATTTTGTACGGAATTGACAATATTCGAGATCTCTTTGGACCAAAGGTATGACAACTTCAGTATGTATGGTTGGATTAGAAGCTTAGTCTCAAACTAGGGTAACAAATCAACATATCCAGCCAAACAACGGATATTATGAGAAACAGAAGATAGAAGGGATTTTAGTTGAAGCAAAATGTATTTGAGAAGAATAATAATATTTTTGATCAATCATCCTAGTTATGAGATTCTATTTATTTTGAATCAATTGGATGCATTTGTTCTAGTAATTCCACATACCTGCTTTTGACCCACCCACAAGAAACAAATGAATGAAATGTGACCATTCTTGATTTGTTACCATACTGTCATCCATGAGTAGACCTCTGACAATTTATAAGTCAACTGGTTTTTAATACCCATAACCAATCCACCAACGAGAATTCTACTCAGAATTCAACATTGTAATTTAAGTAGGAATCGCTGCTTATATCTGAAACATCAATTTTTATCATTTGCAGGTTGATTTCAATCTCATAAAGAGCAACCCTCTATGCCGCTTGGGTCTGCAGTAGGTCAGACGTAGGCAGTTTGTGGCACAGCAGCATTACGCACAAATGATAAATTTTATTTTGTGCCAAGTGATGTACACTGTATAATCTAATTTTTGCTGATGTGGAAGATTATTTTTGGATGTTAAAATTTAAATTCCTTTATTTGGTGAAATCCAAAGCCTCGTTGCAACTTTCCATGATTACGAGTTGGAAGTGAATTCAGCTTAACCTCAGTAAAAGATTTGTTTCCTCGAGTGAAGGAATTCATCATCGGAATTTTATGTACTTGATGTATGAATGCATGGTAGATAATTCTGCTGTGTGGACTATGGATTTGAATAGATTAGCCAGTTTTTGTTCTAGATTTAAGTAACAAAGTAAAGAGTTCTTGAAACTACAAACCTGAGGAACAATTTAGAACAAGCCAGATCTGGAGTTATCAATTTTTTGTGGAGGACTAACAAATAGATCATATGCTCTGTTTTCTTGTTCGAGGATAAAATCTGATTTCTACAGCAAAAGTCACTGTAATATTGAGTGGAGTGTCTCCAGCAATTGGACTATAATATCCCATGAAATGCCAGTCCCCCTAACACAGGACAAAATATATAACAAGATCGTACGCCGAGCTGATTGCAACCTCTCATCAGACTCCAATCATGCAGCTACATGCTGCTGAAATTGGACCTGTAGTACATAATGGAACCGGCCATGCATAAATGCTTGGTACGACCAGTGCTCCTGTTCCTGTCAGTGTCACTCAACCACTCCTCATAGTATGGAGTATGAAGCTTACACCTTATTTTAATACAGACCAGATATGTCAGTCGAATTCAGTCGGCAATTTAAGTGTCTTTGTCAATGATAGATAGCATCGACGACATAAATCAAGGCTGCAAAAGAAGGGGGGGAAGGCTGTTCTGGGAGGTCCATCAAGACAGCAGGATTTGTTCAGATTAGCTCCCAATAATGCATCATGATATCATTGTGTGAGTGTTTAGTCCATATTTTTTGAGTGCCTGAATTTATATTACTTAGTATCTCATTGGTATTTTAAAAGGTTTGCCAGGAAATAACATATTTTGGAAGATTGTGAGACTCGAACCTCATGCGACATCACTGACTGGTGCTAAATTCAGCAGTTGAGGAAAGAAAATTGATTTGGAGTGGCCTGACTCATTTATTCATTATGGTTAATTATATTTAGTAGTTAGTTATCTTTATTATCTTAATCTTTATATTTTAAAAACTTATATCGACATCTTAATAATTACGAAAGTAAAATATTTAATTATATTTTTTTCTCATACTGTCGACTCTATTAATGGAAGATATCGCTCGTGTGCAGAAATGATGTTAAAATAAAGATAAAAAGATAATTTTACTATCTTCATCATCCAAAAATATTAATTTTACATAAAGATAATTTGTATGAAGGCTTCGTTATCCTCCCTCCGACTTCGTTCTCTCCTTCGGCTTTGCTATCCTCTCAAATGACCTACTTAATAGTGACGTCAATGGCGATCCTCATGTCTTGTATCATCTCATTTCTTCTGCTTCGCTATCCTTCTTTTCGGTTTTGCTATCTTCTCGAATGGCCTACCCAACGATAGCATCGGTAGTGATCTTTATCTTCTACACCATCTCATTTCTCTTGTTTCGCTATTTTATCTAGCACCTCTTGCTTTGCGTAATGCTGATGGTTCTTTATTGACCATGGTATTACAAAAGAGATTCGAGCATTGCCTCCGACCTCTATGAAGCCCAAGAACAATAGTGACAAGTACAAGGACAGTGAAGCTATTATGTAGATCATTCATGAAAATGGTGAAGCCGGAGGAGAGGATAGGGAAGCAGGAGAAATAGAACGGTATAAGAGATGAGGATCACCACCGACACCACCATTGGATAGGCTATTTGAGAGGATAGCGAAACCGGAGGGGAGGATAGGGAAGCAAGAGAAATAGAACGGTATAAGAGATGAGGATCACCATTGACACCATCATTGGGTAGGCTATTTGGGAGAATAGCGAAGTAGGAGAAATAAGACTATACAGGAAACGAGGATTACCATCAAAACCATCATTGGGTTGGCCGTCCGAGAGGATGAAGTCGGAGGGAGGATAACAAAACTTTCACAAAAGTTTTTCTTATGTGAACTTAATTTTTTTTTAACATGAGGATAATAAAATTATCTTTTTATTCTTATTTTTAGCTATGGTATCTTCCATTAGTAGAGTAAACGACGTGAGAAAAAATTAAATTAAATATTTTACTTTTATAATTATAAGTATGTTAATATAATTTTTTCAAGTATAAGGATCAAAATATTAAAAATAATTAATTATAAGGATAATATATAATTAACCCTATTCATAAGATTTGGATGATCGGAAATGTTTATGCACCAGAAAACGATAGGAAATCAAAAAATGAACGAGATTCACACTGAAAGGGAACCGCAATGAACTCGAGAAACATACATCGTCTCATAGCATATCTGGCAAGCTCACTAAATAGTCCTCATGATAAAGATAGACTGATGATAAGGTGCATCATTTCATTAGTCATCGATGGAATGATCTGTCATAGACTAAACTTCGATGGTTAAAATAGAGCCTTTTGGCTCTCCGACTAAGTATGATCTTATTGGACCCACAGTGGATGCTATCCGATGAGTTCCATCACTACCAGAGGTGTGGTATTTGATTCTTCATTACTTCTTTGCTCTCCGTCTTTCCGACCAACATAGGAACTAAACATAAAAGTTGTCGGCTGCAAAATATTAAGATCGATCCATAATTGATGTCTACTTTCCAATAATTATCATCATGCTATAGTTATCACTTCAGCTTTCTATTATAGTGTGTGTGGATTGCCTTTTTGTGAAACATTAAGCATAGACATGAATTAAGCCACAGAGAAGGATAGAAATCTCAACAAATAGTTATTTATCTTTTAGTATCTCGATCCTTATTCTTTCAAAAGTTATATTAAAATATCTATACTTACGAAAATAAAATATTGAGATTCATGTACTACTGAATTAAAAAGATAATTTCACGAGGTTAAAGATCAACAAGTTTTATTAGAACAAATAGTGTTTCACTTTCGTATATAGCTTTTGAAAGTAAAAAAACTAAAATATTAAACATAATTAATTATAAAAAATATATAATTAACCATCGGAATCATTCTGACTCCATCATTCATCCAAATAATGTGCCTTGTCACATAAGAAGAGCCTCATCCAGCATAGCAGAATCCTTCTTAGCAACATGTCTCCAAACAAGACTTCACGAGTGTCATGGATTTTATGATGGTAATCAGGGAAAATGGTCAGCTACAACATGGTAATGATCCTAATTCAGCAGGATGCTTTTACTCTTCTCCTCATTCCTTTTCCTTCTAAACATAAAGATTCATTTTGATCCTTTCTACCGAAACATTCAGACTGAAATGAATCAAAGAAGAAAACAATAAAAAGAGATGATTCCCAGGTTGGAGGAAGAAAGAGATGATAGGAAGATCTGTGCTATTCAAATCAAGACCCATCGTCAGATGATTTCCACACAGAATGAAATGATCCTCGATCAGTTCAATTTACCATTACCTTCTCAAGTGGCATCCTTTTCTTAGTTTCCTCAGACAACAGTAGTTAGCTGTCATCCCCCTGCCTTCCCCTTCCCCTCAGTTTTAACTTCCAACACATTGCATCCCCTATTTTTGTCTTCTTGAGGGGAAAGGCAATGGTCACACAGTGTGGTGATACCAAGAACAATGAAAGAAATTTCACATCCAGGAAGTGAACACCCAAATATTGTATTAGCTCCTCAGTCTGTGTCTCCCTTTGTCATCTTTTGCTTCTCACACAGCTCAAGCCAAAAGGACAAACGCGTGACTGTTCCCCAACCAAGACAGACCCAACAAGACTGGAGCAGGACAAGAGCTACCGAAAGAGCCTTCATCTGATTCCCACAAATCAATTTCCCATGTCCAAACATTTGTACAAAAGTGAAAAAAGAAAAGAAATAGTAAACTGTTAAACACCAACCTGGTTGGAAGTACAGTAATTCCTGCTCAAACTACACAGATCGATCCACATGAGAGAGAGAGAGAGAGAGAGAGAGAGAGTAAAACCAATTCCCTCACAAGCTACAGAAACTCCTCAATTGGCCTGCTCCACCTCACTCCCCACCAGGAAGAACTATAGGAGTTCCCACGCAAGTTCCAGTACTTAGACCAACCATCAGCTCCACCTTAACTAGGAACAACAACATCAACAAGATTTGGAAGACGAAGGAAAACTAGTCATGACACTTCCCCGACCTCTGTCTCCGCTGCTTTGGCACAATGAACAGTTTCATGTCCGCCATACATGGCCTCATACATCCCCCTGTAAGATACAGAGCAGATAACCAAATTCCATCAGGTGTCATGATCTACATAGGTTTTGCAGATCCAAAAGATTTGAAGAGGGCCATCGAAAGATATATATTGTGCGATTACAGTGTAATCCTTAAAAAGTCCTGTTTGACTTCAGGATAAAGGGCTCGAGAAATCAAGATAGTTCTTTTAATTCGGAGGATTAGAACATGCACAGACCTGCACAGGCTTATCGCTCTTCTTTGCGGCCGAGCTGCAGTGGGACTTCTTGAGCCCAAGGAGCTCCTTCCACTTGATGGATCCCCTCAGCGGCCGCTCCCACTCCTCGCTGGCCCGAAGCTCCTCCCTCAGGGTGGTGATCCGCTGCGGCCCGCACTGGTGGTTCTCCTTGAGAGGTAGCAGCCGGCCCTTGAAGAAGAGCTTGTCGGCGTCGATCATCGAGTCCCCGCCGACCGCAAACTCAAAGTTGGGATCGGGAGGAGGCCCGGGGTTCCGCACCGCGGGCGGCTCCACGACGAAGTCACTAGAGAAGGAGATGCGGGGGCCGATCGGCGGTGGCACTGCCTGCACGCCGCGGAGTCCCTGGTGCTCCGAGTTGACCATGTTGATGCATGCCATCACCAGACAACTCCTCTCGTCTCCCAAATGCTTCCTCTCAAGAAGCAGATACCCTCTCAGTGTATCAACCAAGCGATGGCTATGCGAACGCGGATGCCTCCTCTACTTGGGATAAACTATATATATAGCGAGAGAGAGAGAGAGAGAGAGAGAGAGAGAGAGAGAGAGAGAGAGAGAGAGGGCTCAGAGTTCTGCCATGGTTGCATGACATGTACCGTTGAATATGTTTAGGGTGGCATCTAGAACTGTCAATGACTGTTGATTAACCATCCAACGCTTTGGTTCGCCATGGCCATGTATCGTTGCTGTATACGAAGAGTACAAAGATTGGAGGGATAGTATGGGGTCTACAATACACTCTGTCTGAACTCGCAGGAAGATGCAACCCTTGTTGTGGTCCCTTGTAGAAGACGATTAAGGTGTCGGTGGAAGCTGGAGCGTTATACATTGTGATAAGGTCGCAAATCTTTATTCCTAATCAATAGGTTCCGACTCGATGGAATGCTAATAAATCTGCAACCGACGCATCTCCCCATGGAAAGGAATGATGATTTATGGATCGACACGAGCTTGTTTCAGAGACAGAGACTACATACATTGTTCAGAAACAGAGTTTACTTTCTGAGATGGAATCGACAGATGATAATATCTGCCTGTCATAGGTTTTTGGTGGACTCGATCAAGTTTAATGCATCAGCTAAAACCTTCCTTGTGGCATCATCATCTTTAACTGCATCAATGCAAAAAGCATCTGCAGAATGAAGAGCAGGTACGCGAAACCAAAGCAGTGATCTGCACTGCAAGTGTTCATCAACACATACATAATACCAGTAAGAACAGTGAGAAGTAGTCATATATACTACTCACTAGTATGAGCTGAATCTTGCTGTCTTCTGTGCCATCAAGCTGACTGTTGTGCCCACATCAAGTGTTTCTTCGGAAGAAGGTTGACCGAGCAGTTTATGCAACATGAAATTATAATTTAGGTGGTCGCAGTTCACAAAAGACAACGTTCTGGCAAACACCATGAAACTAATTGGTGGTAGCTCGCAAAACAAGTTAATTGAGACATGTTTTCGGTAGTCATCATGACAAGAGGCTATTATAAACCAAAATGATGTCGGAAAACCTACAATTTGAAGGATCCAAACAAGTGCAGGATGGCTATTCATGCATTGTTCGTATTATTGTGTTGGATTCCTAATGCTGGCTTGGGAAGGAGAGAGAGAGAGAGAGAGAGAGAGAGAGAGAGAGAGAGGTCATGGATGGGATCCCAGCATTTGGTCCCAAGAGATTCGCAAGCTTACTTTAAGGAAAGGAAGATGGAGTTTCCATTGACTGGCCTTTGACTCATTTGTCATTAGCAAGACGTGAGCTGGCGATGTGGACAGCTCGATAAGACCACGTGAAACCCAGAGATCTCTCCCTCCGTTTTCATCACAAGAACAAGAAACCTCTTCTTCTTATGAACCTTTTATTCTCTTCTTTTTTATGTATGTATATATATATATAAATAAATATATATATATATATATACATGCATACTACTCTATGAAGTATATTACTCGGAGCAAACTACAATAAGGTTCTGCTTGTTTTCCTTTGCTTATAATACCATCAAACCTTGTGATCTGCTTTCTTTGGGGTGTGGAGATCGGGAGCTCCATGTGGGCACATGAATGGCGCCTTTACCACCTTCCCTTACTACCCAACTATTTTACTAATACTATACACACATGTGAAACGTTCAAGTGAGACTGCCAATTGCACTCCCACCATCCTAAAGTAGCAGTCATTGTTTCTGTGCCTCGTTGTTAAACTTGGTGAAGGATGCTGAAGCTAAAACAATGAAGCATGCTGATTCTTTCTGTAGGACAGGCATATTGGTGATTTTAAAGTTGGAAGCAATCAATCCTCTTACTATCTTTTCAACCAAGGCCTATGTTCAGTAAGCGACACACAAGTCCTTGTGGACTTGTCTGTTGGAGACCAAGGTAGATTTCAGAAAACCAGAGCTTTTACTCCCCCAACAAACACTATGGTTGTCACCCCACATGCCCAGGCCAAATGGGCGCGCGCAGGACGAGTGGAGCAGTGCTTATAATAGTGATGAATCTGCTCCGTTGGTAGAGGGGAGCTCGTGGCCTGGTGCGAGTCCTCTCTCTCCTTTGGTCTCCCCTCGTGCCGGCAAGGATTCCTCCTTTGAGGAGCTTCTTGGGGAAAGGAGTCTTTGCTCTCATCAGATGATTGCAATGGAGTCCTTTGGGCCTGTGAGTTCTATGCTCCCCTCCCTACCCCCGCCCCCCCTCAACCCCAATGCACTTCCAAAGTCATCAGTGTTATCATATACATTGGCTGGAATGGTTTAGAGGAACAATGATCGATGATAGCTTACAGGTATTAGCTAGTTTAGTTCAGAAAGGAAAGAGAAATGATAGCTTGAAGAATCCTTCAGGATATCAGGTTTGAGAAGAAAAAAGGAAAAAAAAAAAAAAAACAAGGATGATAATGCAGTAATGCTTACTAAGAGTGATGTACCTGACATCCTTGCATGTTAAAATCAAGTTTGGGAGGCACAGCCCATGTCATCTTATGGACCAATGGGGAATCACCTTTCCCTTGCCCAAGAAAAGCCACCTTGATCTATCCAATTACTTGTGTATGAGACTGCCAAGGAAGTGATTCATCATACCCTTCGAAAACTCAGAACCAGAATCTTTTAGGCTATCAAGTATATCCAATGCACAAAGGTTTAGAAAGGTGTAAATGCATCGATTGTTATAACTCTAATATGCCTGTTGTGGAAGATACATGAGAATCTCATTAATAAACGTGAATAATGCTTCTACACCCAATTTATAAAGGAATCTTAAAGATCATTGATGAAAAAATACTCATCATTGTAAACAAGAAATGCTGCTGTCATTGCAACAGAAGGCAATGGATTAAGGTGGTTTACCATTGTCCAAATCTTCCATCACATCGATGTCCTCGCGTGCTGTTATTTTCTGGACATATCCTAAATAACAATCAACCAGAATGTGAGATTTAGAGATGTGTTGTTAAGTGTTCAAAATGTTCATGTGTCAAACAATAACACAGACAGCAACAAGATTTATAAATACAAAATATATCACCCGAACATAATGAAAAAGAAAAGGTAATATATTA
This sequence comes from Musa balbisiana, assembly GCA_004837865.1. Lineage (NCBI taxonomy): Eukaryota > Viridiplantae > Streptophyta > Magnoliopsida > Zingiberales > Musaceae > Musa > Musa balbisiana. Next base: position 4,833,383 of record CM017190.1, read on the forward strand.
GCGCAATCAATATAAGTATCATAAATACAAAATCAGATAATTTCGAATTTAAAATGCTTCACGAACCACTTTTGTGTCCAGAAGGATCTACCATGGAACCCTCCTTGCCTCCAGCAGCACCTCTTATAGGTCTGCTTTGGTTAATGTGATCTTAACAAAATAAAAGGAGAGGAGAAACAAATTCAGCAGATCACATTCCAGCATTGGTCAAGTTGGAACCACGAATAAAGTTTCATCACATTCACATTTTTGGAATAGGAGACTAGCTGACCTTAATAAGCAGGAAATGTTAATGCACATAAGAGAAGATGGCAGAGTTTCAAATGACCATATATGCCTGTTTTCTCTACATTAAAAGTTAATTCTACCATACATGTGTTTGGCATTGGAAACTGCATGCTTGCAAATAAAACTAATACAGAAAATTCAGTAAATTTGGTAACGTAAGTGTTTGGTGCCAAAGAACTGGTCACCAAGTTATAATTAATTCTCATTTTAGAAAAGTTTAGACGCTTTAAATATTTAAAGACAAACTGTGTATATTGATCCTCCCCAGACCCCGCTTTGACGGAAGCCTTGTGCACTAGCACACCCCTAATAGAAAAGCTCAGACACTTAACTTTGTTCCATTTCCAATATATATACCAAAATTGCTCAAACATAACAGGTCATTTCTTGTTAATTATAGATTTTCAATCAACTGATGTGGATATAAATATTAGAAGATATCACAGATCATGATGATATAGGAAAAGAACCATGCTGAACTTTTGTTGAACAAAAGGATCTAAAAGACCAAGTTTGGACAAAGGTGTTCTTTGGATTTTTATTTCAGATGTGAATTTGGAAAATTAAGAACCTATGAGTTTAGAATTTTGGGGAAACTTTTTTTTTTTTTTTGCAATATAGGAACCCATGACTAAAAGGTAAGGCTTAACCAATATATCTTAAACCTCAAAACAAAGAAAATAAGGGAACTCAAAGTGGCTGGAAATTCAGGCAGCAAAGAATTTGAGTGATAAGCATCGAACATTTTCAATTTGTGGAAGCAAAAATGCTACCAAATGTTTTACCTGTTCCAAATCAGAATGTGCAGGAATCTGTATAAAGGGAATTTTCCAAGAAAAGCAACAAGATTGAAATGAAGAGTCATGGGAAAAATATAATACTGGATTTGTTGGTTGTTATCTACTTACCTAATACCAGGAGTTACTGGATTTGTTGGTTGTTATCTACTTACCTAATACCAGGAGTTTTAAGCATCACAGTCATATGCCAGAAAAAAAAAAATCTAAAATTTCAATTCAAAGACTCCATACTCTTATCATGTCACAATATAACAAACCTTTACAGAGCCTTCAAAGAATCAGCGGCGAACAAAATGTTCAAAAAGTACAAAAATTCAGAACCTCAAAAAACTCCGAGATGTCAAAAGTTTGATTTTCAATTACTTAAGAGTTATTCCAACTCAGTCTAAACCAAAATAAGTTACTTATACAACACGGAGAAAACAGATTACAGAAATTATTTATAATCTCATTTCACCTGATCAAGCACAGCATTATTGTCAAGCGATTAATGAAAAAGCACAAGTGTCATTGTCCATCGAATGCAAAAAATATGCAGAAAACTGTAGCAAATAGCAAACAATGAAACAGAAAGGAGAAGATGGTATGGAGCACAGCATCATTGTCAAGCGATTAATGAAAAAGCACAAGTGTCATTGTCCATCGAATGCAAAAAATATGCAGAAAACTGTAGCAAATAGCAAACAATGAAACAGAAAGGAGAAGATGGTATGGAGCACAGCATCATTGTCAAGCGATTAATGAAAAAGCACAAGTGTCATTGTCCATCGAATGCAAAAAATATGCAGAAAACTGCATGCTTGCAAATAAAACTAATACAGAAAATTCAGTAAATTTGGTAACGTAAGTGTTTGGTGCCAAAGAACTGGTCACCAAGTTATAATTAATTCTCATTTTAGAAAAGTTTAGACGCTTTAAATATTTAAAGACAAACTGTGTATATTGATCCTCCCCAGACCCCGCTTTGACGGAAGCCTTGTGCACTAGCACACCCCTAATAGAAAAGCTCAGACACTTAACTTTGTTCCATTTCCAATATATATACCAAAATTGCTCAAACATAACAGGTCATTTCTTGTTAATTATAGATTTTCAATCAACTGATGTGGATATAAATATTAGAAGATATCACAGATCATGATGATATAGGAAAAGAACCATGCTGAACTTTTGTTGAACAAAAGGATCTAAAAGACCAAGTTTGGACAAAGGTGTTCTTTGGATTTTTATTTCAGATGTGAATTTGGAAAATTAAGAACCTATGAGTTTAGAATTTTGGGGAAACTTTTTTTTTTTTTGCAATATAGGAACCCATGACTAAAAGGTAAGGCTTAACCAATATATCTTAAACCTCAAAACAAAGAAAAAAAGAAAGAACACTAACTACTCCTCTCACAGACCGCAAACACAGGTAAGTGGCATAACACATAACCATATCATAAACCAATGCATCCCACATTTCAAGTAACCAAGGACTATACAAGGTATAAGAAATTAAGGTAGTGACTTCTCCAGAGTCCTGAGGAACTGAATTAGGGTCTTCATAGTTGCAGGGAATCAAGAAGGGTAATTCCCTCCTACATTATCTATGAGAGAGGGTTGACAAAAGAATTGGACAGATGAAGTAATAAAATTCACTAATTCCTCTTTCCTCACCTATAATGAAATAAAATACAATTTAGGAAAGAAAAACAAAGAAAAAAAGAAAATACAATTTAGGAAAGAAAAAACAAGAAAAAAAGAAAGCTTAAGCAAAATGGTAAGCTTCTTTAGTGTATGTCTCTAACACTTCTAACTTCTACTTCTTCATAAATTTCTATTCAGATGAAAAGCAAATCAATAAATTATAGTAGTTGAAACAGCCTCATTTTAGGATCCAATCAAATCTAAACCCAAATGAAAAAAGAGAAAAAAAAAACTCAAACGGAAGAAGGAATTGTACGTACGATTCCAAGGCAAGGAATGCATTTGCAGATCGTCTCACGCCCCTTTCTGTTGTAGTAGCTAACGAACCCCGTCCCCTGGCAACTCCTACACTTCCCCGTCCATTCGTACACCATAGGTTTACAATCCTTCCAGGACAGAAGAACAAAGATGACTCAGGACCTCACAGTTACCGAAACCGATTCAGCAAAGCTAGAAATAAACAAGTACAATCTGCAACCTGGACATCGGGATCACATTGGAGCCGGCGGTCGATCTCCTGCTGCGACACAGGGGACGAATCCGGGTAGGTCATCGGCAGCGGCAGGGCGTCGGAATCGTCGGCCAGGTAGCTCTCCCTGTCCCGAGACCACCACCACCACTTCTTCTTCTTCTTCTTGCCGTCGTTGTTCTGGCTCTTGCTCTCCTCCTTGGCGTTAACCCGAATCCCGGGGTCCCGAGCGGCCATTCTTCCTCCATCAGGCGGGTCGCGCCGGGGTCGGAACCAATCCGATGAGGTGGCAGCGGCGTCGGAGGCGTCCGCCGCGGCGCGGCAGCGCAGGAGGGAGTGGGAAGAGAAGCGGAGGAGGGGTGTGGATGGGGGGGGCTTAGAGAGAAAGGAATTAGGGCTGGCGAGGGCCATAGTTAGGTTTTGAGAAATTCAACAGGAAGAAGAGAGAAGTCATCTCCTCCACTAACCCCTAACCCTCCCCCATCGGAGTTGCTCCTATGCTCCGATGAGAACGAGACGAGGTGGCTTCGCGGAGGGTAATGCACCCAACCAGATAACAGCATAAGGGGTTTCTCTTAAGCGGTTTAATGACCGTTCGTTTGTCGGCACTTGATCTGTGATCTTGATGAACGGAGATCCCTCACCGAAATGGAACCCCAGCGCAGCAAAGGGAAACAGGGTTCGCCTCCCAAAAGGTTCAGTGATAGCTTTCCGAAGGCGACCGTTCTTACCCGCTTGGCTACCCCTGCAACGACTGGCTGAGATACGCGTAGCCCACCATGGGTCCCTTCCAAAACTCGATAGTGTAGGTGAAATCAGTAAGCTGGAAACAGATTCGCAAATGGTTCGGACCAAACAGGCACCACGATGAGATCATCAATGACGCAAAACGTGGTATATTTTTCTTCCCCCACGTGTTTCTCCTACCAGTTCTTGTCACGCGGCACCAAGTGTTAGTACGTGTTCTCACAGGCCATACTTTCCGGGTCCACAGCTGGGTCCCGCCAATACGGGTTATAGAAAAGCAGACGTCGACCCACAAATACAGTATAAATGACCATTTTTATTAGAATTTTTTATTTTGTTAAATAACATATTGGATGCCCAACATAGATATTATAATTGTGTGTTATAATCTTTGATTCTGTAAAGAAAACAAGTCAAATATTAGTGAAATATGTTCATCATGTTATATACTTCAAACTTTAATATCATGCTCGATTTAAGTTTGTGGGTAAATCCTCAAATACAGAACTTGAATTGATTTCCCTTTTGAAATCATAATAAATTATTAATAAATATCATTTAATACACAAATTTAAGTCCATAAACGAGACGATTGAGATGGATTTATATCATCAACATTGAATTTTATCCCAAATAAGAAAACAAAATCTTGGATGGACGAGAGTGAACTTGTGGATTGGCTTGTACGCATTTTGGATGCATTTTGTTTGGCAGCGTTTCGGCTTCAGCAACTCCAATTGTATGCACAATAGTAGTACAATTCTGAGGTAGAAGCATTCGGCACAATTCATATCAGTAGAGCTAATCGTAAAGCATCAACAATTGCCAAGAAAACAATGGAAAAATGTATATATACTGCAGCCAATTCAAACATTTGCAATCAAGTTCAACTACAAGCAAAACAAGGATGAACAGCGGCTGAGCTGTTGCAACATGTACAACGACAACCAAAGCAGCCACAGACCATGATCTCAGTAAAGCCTTCACATGACAAAGCGCTCTGCTGCATTCTGGTGACGCTTTTCGTTCGTCCAGAGATCAGACTCCATAGTTTCCAGGAGACACCCTGTTGAGTTGCCAGATTCAGGTATTTGGCAGCAGGGAAAGGTTTTGTTGAATTGGAAGATGAAAAGCCAAGAACAGAACTCACTGAATAATGGTTCCCTTTCTCTGTTTTAGACTGTCTGGAAGTGGACCTTGGAGATTGTTGTTCTGCAGATATCTTGACGAAGAATGAAATCTGTTAGCAAAGGATGAGTCTGTGGTTTTGATAACCATGCAGAGTGAGAATTCCTTTACTTACAACTCTTGAAGTTTCGGAAGGTATCCTAGTGATGGAGAAATTGTTCCACTTAGCTGGTTGTTTTCCAAGTGCCTTCATTTGGCAAACAGGATTATCCAGGATAAGGAAGAAGACCAAGTAATGAACTGAGGAAAACAGGAAATGCTTTCTTGTTGGAGCTTACAGAGAAGCTAGATGTTTGAGTGAGCTCATGTCGGGTATAGGACCAGAGAGTTTGTTCCCTCCAAGCCAACTACAAGCACCACATTACTGTCATTCATCTCACTGTATAGACCTCATTATACTGCAACACTATTTTTGTTGCAGATGGAAGTGCATCTCTGACATGGTAAAAGCAATTGAAGAAGCTTACATGCTTGAGATTGCAGTTAACTTGGCTATGCTGCTAGGTATTGATCCGGAGATCCCATAATTTGTCAGATTCCTGCAAGAAAACAATATCTTGTTGCTCAAAGGCCTCGTATCCAAACACAAAAGCGTTCATGCCCGGTGATGGTGTTTTGAGCTCACAGTGAGACTACTCGCATAATTTTCCCTCCGGAGCACGTCAAGCCAGTCCACGCATTCTGTCGAGGTAAACAAGGATCTCCACTCCAGTCTGATGGAGGGTTGTCGAAGCTTCTCGCCAACGCCTCCATTGCAATCACTGCACAGAACACGAAATGGAGAGAACGGATTAGATGAGAAAGATCTGTGTTTGTTCTTCAGCATTACACAATCTCTTGATTACCATCTCTGGTGAGCGTTCTTCCACCCAGGGGGACTACCAAGGAGAGTTCCCCTGCGTTGATCACTGGCCCAACAGGGGAACCCACGGCAGGGGTCAGCTTGAGCTCTGTCAGCCCTGAAAGCGGCCAGTTGTCCCCGACGACCACGACACCGCCGGTGGAAACGTTGAGGCCGGAGTAGAAAGTCTTCCCGTTCACCAAAACATCGAATACTCTCCAGCTGAAAGGGCTCGGGCTCCGGTTGTCCTGGAAGTACAACGCCAGATAGTAGCTTGCGTTAGGTAGCGCCACTGCAGGCCACTGGATCGTAAGATTCTTGCCCCGGCTTGTGGTCAGTGCTTTTAGGAACGCCATTGCCGGCGGTAGATTCCAGAACTCGAACGAGGTCACGTTCGTCTGGCTATCCACCACAGGGTTGGCATCCACGAATGGCTCCCAATACCGGTTGAATGGATCATCCGGATAGCTAGTTGACAATACTTATCATTTAGCATCTTCTACAGTCAAATTCTAATGAAAGATTGTTGCAGCAGAGCTACTCCAGCTTGTGTTCTTACGCAGTGATTGATGTAGCTCGATTACCTTGTGATTTGGCCGCCGTGACCGAACCGATGGCGAGCGACTGTGCTAAGTGCGTACATGGCGAAATCGGTGGAGTTGTACATGGAGCCTTCCAAGTGCTGCACCTCGAGAGCAGATATGAAAGGGCTCGACATGGTGTGCTCGTTCCTCGCCAAGCACACGCTCAGCGCCTTCCCCGGTGAAGCCATGATGATCTCGTAGTAAGACGCGAGGCCCTTCGCGTAGTTCTCCGACGTGTCGACGGTGCTCCATTTAGTGCCTCCCACTATCTGATCGAACACCGGTGGCTCGTTGCCTCCGTCGAAGCCCCCGTAGTAGTAGGTCGTTCGGATCAAATACTTTGCGCCTTTGGCTGCAGGGATCACGTAACAGTACTTCCGAGCGGATTTGTCAGGAAAGTAGCGTAGGGATGAAAGTACTGGAACAATGCCTGGAATGTTTAGATCGGTTGCATTCCCAACTTTGACGAAGCTATCATCGGTGATCCACTCGATGCCTTCAATGTTCTCCACGTTCTTGGAACCGCAGTTTATGCTGAAACCTTCATCGCAACAACATAACCATTTACAAAGAACTGAGAAATGAACAGATTGACCATGAGTTATATTGATTACCTCTGGGAGGGGAAAGAGAAGCTTGGAGGGAAGGAGGGAGGCTGATCAGGAGGAAGACGAGGAGGAAGGAGAGACGCGACATGAGGCAAAGGTTGGAGGGGATGAATGCATGAGCAGAAAAGATGGCAATAGGAAAGAAACAACGATAATGCAGTTTGGTGGTTCAGAGTCGTGGAGAATGGACACAAGAGGTATGGAATAAAGCTGGATACGTTCCTTGAAGACATGGCAGCCATTTATTCCTTTCTTCTATGCTTATTAATGTGATTCAGCACTATGTTAGTGGCAGGCCTGCACTCATGTTAAGTGTCTTCCATTTGACGTGCCCGGGTGACTCGCTGTGTCATTGGGAGTGGGTTGAGCAACGTGGAATGCCGTCACTACATGCCGTTTGCTCCGGCGGCCTCCACCTCGGGGGCTCTTCGTCCTCGACCTCGCTGGCGACAGCCCATGAGCGACCTTCTCCAGCGGCATGGAGAAGACAGTTCTGCGTCTCCATTGTCTTCCATGACCCTACAGAAAACAGAGAGAGAAGAGAAGAGACAAACGGGTGTCCCGTTCCATGAGGTCATAAAGACGGCAGAGCCGGTCGAGTTCTTTCCGTACTCGAACATGTTTAATTAGGTTTGAGATTAATTATATCATAGAAATTGTTTAATTATTAATGTCTATTTAAGTTAAATTAAGATGGCTATAAATCGGATTTATGACAGCGGTTGATTTGGGTGAAACCCACGGGTCGCGACCCGTTACCATTACTGCTTGTTACTGCACTATAGGTGGCACCCACAGGCGTATCGCCAATCACCATATGGGTAAGTGTTTCTTTTGTTAGAAGGAGAAGCGGACCGCGTATTTAAAATATGGAGACGAAAAGGGCGGGCGCCACCCGTCTCATCCAGGAGTAAGAGAGCGCCTCCCCATGCATATATGACGCCACGATGTGGAAGACGGGGATGTGAACTTCCCCTCTCCACTGCTCTCCTCTTCCCTCGCCCCCTCTAGAGAGCTCTGTACGCCCACAAGTCTCTACCTTTCGAGGCTTGAGCTCGGATCTGCAGAGGGAGGAAGGAAGCCACCGCCGTGTCAACTGGCTCACAGAAGTGTTCTTGGTGTGGGCGGAGTGTGGCTACATCCTCGGGATTTCCGCCGTAGCCCTCCGCTTCTTCCGTCTCTTTCTTGGTAATCCCTTCCGTCTTGCTTGTCCTATTCCTGCGACGTTTCGGTGGTGTGATTTATCGTAATTTTCCTCTTTGGTGTCGCTTTCATTTCTTCGGAGAATCACATTAAATTTGCTTTTTGATTTGTATTGCACGGCTAAAACTAGAATTGGCGGTGAATCGTCTCCGATCATGTCCAAGAACCAGAAGCCCCGAAGGAATTAACCGGATTTTAGCAATGTTCGGTTTTCAGATCACTTTTTTCTCTCTGAGAAATGCAGTAGCAGAAGATCTTTAGTTGCAGTTGCTGGGGTAAGAGGAGTAATTCATTTCTTCTTTCTTTCCCCTCTTGTTGCTGGAGAAAGAATTTGGTCGGGAATTTGCCTATTTTTGATGGTGTTCGTACGCTAAGAGAAAACTGCTATTAGGAATTTTCTGGTATAAAGCTAGCACTAGGGAGCTTAGATGAAATATAAATATAATTTTCTATGGAAGATCTATGTTTATGTTAGTTAAAACTGGTCACTCGACACTTAGTTTCCTATTTGACTGCAGACAATTGAGTGTACATGTAACTGAATTGGTCCTCTGTTTAGTTGTGTTCTTTTGTTTCATGGAAACTATCATATAGATCCTTCTTCTTTTACTTGATGTTGGAATCTCCATGGAGTCAAAGAATGAAATAGAAGTGGTGGCCGAGGTGAGGTCCTGGGATATTAATTAGAGCACTTTTCTCACATGAATGGCTTCTTGACTGTGCATAATTCTTGATCTCCAGAAGCACATAGATCGTCAAGCAACATGAATCGTCAGTCCAATTTGATGATTTTTTCTTTTTCTTTTTTTCAGGAGAATCTGGTTGGTACATTTAGTAATCCCTTTCAATTACCTAGTGGAGACCATCATCTCCGGTTACTTTCCTGCATGTAACATGTCTATAATAATTAACGATTATGAATCTGCTTTGACCCAGTTTTCTTTTCTTAATTTCTTCAATCGATCAGTCTTTTCAATAATTTATCAAAGTTGCTTTATTTTAAGATTTTATAATGGACACCCAAGGATACAGAGTGAACAATGTAGGTAGTGCTGTTTGAAATGACACCGAAGCTGTACATGGTGCTTATGTGGGCAATACTCTTATTGTCTATAGGACACGAACTTTCAATTTCAACATGCAGAGGTAAATCTCTACAAGATAGAAAATCTTTTCGCTTTATCATTTATTACATTCTAAATGCTTTTCATATTTGTTTCTTGATATGTGCAGTTGGAAACAAGATTTCATCCTTTTGATTCAATGAAGGTATTATTACTGTTACCTGTAATACCTAAGTGCTTAATGTCACTACTCAATTCCAACTTATGAGTTATTAAAACTTTAGTAGATCTGTTCATATTTAGCCTTCTGAATGCAACAATATTATCATCAATCAGCTGCCACCTATATATTAAAGACACATTGGTTGAACCAAAGCAATGTCGATCTTTCTCCTAAATTTAAATTTAGAAACAGAATATCTATCTTTAGACCTCATAATTAGAAAGGTTTTAAATTTTCAAGAGAAAGCATTATATATATATATATATATATATATATATATATATATATATATATATATATATATATATATATATATATATATATATATATATATATATATATATATATATATATA
>CM017190.1:4845938-4883438 GCA_004837865.1 Musa balbisiana
ATCAAAATTGGAATATTTCCTGAACTTATATCTGGAACGATTTCTGGTTTTTTTTTTCATCCTTTATTCCAGATTAAATTCTATTATTTTTTGTACTTTGCATTGTTGCTTCCATGATTCAATCTAATTCTGGTAGCTCCAGGTGGTTCGCAAAACGTTTTCTGCATCCAGATACTGTCTCCATATATGATTACATATTTCTTTGGGATGAAGACTTGGGGGTTGAAAATTTCCATCCTGGAAGGTACAGTTTTTACTTCTTTTAATGATCATCTAATATAATGGGCTAACTCAATAGACTTTTCCTCAGAAAAGTGGTTAACTTTTTACTTGCACAGGAATCATTTAGGTTTTCAACCCATATGAAACAAATCTACGGCATGAAATGCTTCTACTTAATTTGTTGAAGAATAATAACGGGATCTAGCCATGGCCAATTCTAATGCTCTGTCTTACTCTAAAATGAAATGAAAACCAAAGTCAGGTCGAGGTGTTTTATGATGCTTTCACATTCTTGCTCTATGTGCATGGAAACCAATAGTTTGGTAATAACAATGCATATTGGCTTTTATCTCTGGCAAATGTTTTGAGATTTCGAGACTCAAGAAGCCACTGAATTCATGGTAGTGAAGAGGAAACATCAAATGCATATATATTATGGGGACAAGATGATAGTCTAATTTAACTGCAGCCTACAAAATTAGCATATTTTTATAAATTTTTTGGTGGAATTTTTTTCTGAAAGGTACTTGAAAATAATGAAATCAGAAGGATTAGAGATTTCTCAGCCAGCTTTGGACCCAAAGCTATCTGAGATACATCACCGGATAACTGTTCGCAGAAAGAAAAGGACCGTCCACAGGTAGATGAGATTTTGAACAACTGTTTTAGCCATTTGAGAGTGTATGCTGACGCAACTGAATGTACATGTAGAAGAGTATTTGGTACTCGAGGCACTGGAGAATGTTCATCAACTAGCACTGGCCCTCCTTGCACTGGGTATGTGTTAGTGAAGCATTTTATTAGTGATTTGTGTAGGTGAAGTATCTTGCTTTCCCTTTTTAATGATCTTTTCCTTGAGATGAGAATCCTCATAAGTTCAATTTAGACCAAGTGCTACAAATTAATACTAACAGTTTCCATTATATGTGATGCTAATTAGTTTACTATTTTTAGATGGGTTGAGGGAATGGCTCCAGTTTTCTCGAGGTCTGCATGGCATTGTGCTTGGCATCTCATTCAGGTAAGTGACATTTTTGCCAAACTCAAAATTCAACATCCTACTGTTCTTTGTGCAAGTTAGATCTTTGAACCACCTTCTATGAAAATGCTCTCTTTTTTCAGCTTTTTCTGTATCATGGTGATCCATTTTGATATTCTGCTGATATTTCTCCCATTAGACATTCTTATTGGTGCAAGGCTTCTGGTTTGGTAAAATGTTAAATTTGTGATTGGATGGGGGATTTCAAGCATGAGATGTCTTGGTTGGAATTTCAAAGGTGGTAAATCGTTAGATTTAGGAGTTCCATGGGTATATAGAATTTAGTCTTGTAAGTTTTGAGAATGGCATGTATTGTGTAGGGAAACTTTTTTGGAAATTAGAAAAAAAGGGATTTGAGGTTGTGAAGACTATTAATTGATCACATATTCGTAATTAGTATTGAGCAGTTTCAATGTTACACTTTAATTAGAGTAAATATATAATGGAGCCATTGAGAAGTTAAGATGTTTTTAGTTTTCCAATATATGATACAGAGAACCCCTGCTATTATTCTACTTCTACCTATCTTGGTCATGAAGTTTTGTCAAACCTTTCTGCAAAGAATTATATGTTGTTCTTGGTAGAACTGAATGTTGTATAATTAGTGAACCTGGTGCAGTCACATCCTCTATGAGCCCTCAATTTAGCAAAGGATCAAATATCTGAGTTATTTCATTATTAGCTTAATTATTACATTGTTACTAGCATATGAACTAGAATATGCAATGTCAGATGTTGAGTGCATTCATCTTTGCTAATACTTGAAGCTCAAGATTATGATGCAAGGATTCCAAAAGAAAAGATTGTTCTCACACTGGACTTACAGTATGACATTGTGTAGCATCATGGATTTGGATATTTGTCTAACTGTGCATGTGGTCTAAGCAGACACTGACATTTCAAACATTTTTTGGTATTTTTTTCTCAACACTATATCATAGTTTATAGTTTATACCAAACATTATGTTCCAGTTTGCTAGCTACCCAATACTCAAGTATGGACTGGCATTGAAGTTCGTGTAGTACATGAAATATATTAACGGACTTGTCAATCAGTCTGATTTTTCTCCTCAAATCACCCCTACATCACATCACACACATTGGTATGAATTCATTGAATGACTCTGTTGCAACCTAAAGGTTAACATAATTCAGTTGCTACGTCTCATTAATTTTGTTGGTACTTGTATGTATCTCTACACCAAAATGACTAAGAGATTACTGAAATGCTATATTTAAAATGACCATTCTGGTCCATGTGAATCAACCAATTTGTATTTTGGAGAGGTAATTCTATGATTGAACTAAATTATTATCTGTTGAAATCAAAATGATCTTCCAAATTAATACTTTGTTTTCACAGAATGATCTAATCCATGGGTGGGGCATGGATATGAAACTCGGATATTGTGCTCAGGTATCTCTCTTGTACTGAACTCTCTCATGCACAATAACATTGCTGATTCCTTTGGTCATTAAAGTTCATAAATTTGTAAGTGATTAGGATCGCTATGCATGAATGAAGCAGAACGGACACATGTGCACAAGGTTTTCACGGGTCAGGTTACTGTTTCCCAGTAGAATGGAGCTTCTTTGTAAATGCATTAAGAAGTTATATAGGATATGATTTTTCCACAAAAATCTTTCTCTTGAGTATTTCTTTGTATAGGTTAATAAGTATTCAGGAACTTTCTGGGTTTTACTTACTACGTGCTAGCCAATTCAGATGACACATTTGCAGGACATGTACTGTTTGTCACTGCTACTGAATATATGCGAACTAATTAGCTTTATAGTACTGCATTTCCCAGCACATAATGCATATCAAACTGGTAGGTACCCTCTTACAGATGTACCTGTATTGTTTCCCAATCCCTATTACAAGCACTGTATGGCTGATAGGTTTAGGCCATCAGAATTGGCTGATGACAGGACAATTTTTAGTTAGAATGCATACCCTCAAGATCAAATTTTCTTGTAGTATTGATTACGTGGGACAAGGATATCATAGTATGTCGGCTAAAAATCAGTTATCAGGATCTTTAGCACTGCTACATTAGTTGGAATTTTGAGATGGAGTCCTAGTCACATTCTTATATGGAGTCCACGTCATAAAAGTTTGCTAATATATAACTTTGGGATGGAGTCCTAGTCTTGTCTTTGATTCTTTTCTCATTTACTCTCCATATCCACATCATGTAATTGGTACAAGAAGTGCTGCTTAATTTGTTTTGTTCCAGCATGCATGGTGTTGAAAACTTCCTCTTAAGATTTTTTTTTTATCAAAATTGCAGTATTCAGCCTTCTGCAAGTATTTTTATCCATGTATGACAACTGATACAAGACAATAATAGTTTGATCTGCAACTACAATAGCTATTAAAGTGCCATTGTTTTTATACATTTCTTGATTTCTTTCAAATGCATATTCACTGATGTTTACAATGCTGATGTGCGTTGCAGGGTGACCGAACTAAGAAGGTAGGTATAGTAGATAGCGAGTTCATAGTCCATCAAGGTGTACAAACCCTGGGAGGATCTTCAGCCGAGAAGGTTAGCTTACATGTACTGCTTTTAGTTGTTGCAACAGATCTTTGCAATTTACACCCATCTTAGTCTTCAAAAGAGTAACATGGATGTCAGCTGCTAGTTGAAAGGTGTAACCAAATTAAATTTGGGACCTTTATCATGTTGGTTCATGCATGGAAGTAGGATTGACATTTCTGTGTGGTGAGATAAAATGCTGCCACGTGAGGCATATGAAAATCATCTTAGGTGTTTACATTCCCTTAGAAGCTGCATTTTCCAACCCTTTTTGCTCGATCTTCATGACCTAATTCATCAACAAAATTGCTTTGGGGAACCAATATTCTGCTAGTGCTTCTCTAAGTTCTACACAAAATACTGCCTTAAAAACAGAAAATTGTTTAGTTGGAACTTCACTTTCTTCACTCCATTTCCAATATTGCTTGGGGTATCAAATTATTGCGAAATTGATGTGATAAAATGATTGAGATTAAGAGGGGCATCAATCCCACTGTTAAAAGGGGCACCTAAGGCATGAGGCCCATGGAGGCTTTAATCTGGACTTTGCCTCAGTTGAATCACAACAAATTCAACAAGTTGCACACCTTTTGTACATCATAGTAGAGGTGAGACCTGGAAAAGGCGTGTTTTGGAGCTACGCTGAACTGTAGCCTGACTCAATCAAGCCAAGGTCCAGTCAGCTATAGAAGATGTGACCTTGTAGGACTTATAGAACCCTGGGATTTGTTAGATCGATATTAGATGGATAATGCAAACACTGGAGTATTTTTGTAAATGTTTTCCATTGCTAGCTACTTCAACTGGAACTTCTGTGCGCATTGGAAGTTCGACACCAGCAGCCTATTCCATATCAAAAGCATAGGACATCAATTTAATATGGCAAGAGGATTTGTAATCTCATAATATAAATACTGTAGTAATATTATAGCATGGATATTGTAGCAGTTCTGTAAAATTGGAGTATGGTATTATTTTCAGCATCTCTTTTGTGTAAGAAAGAGAGTATTCCAGACTAATGTAGCATTCTAATTAGATATGAAGATTAGACTTTAGAAGTCCTATGTATATGATACACTAGCCATGTGCATGCGCGACGCACATGGATGAAAATTTGCAAATTATTCATGTAATCTTCATTAGTTTTGCAACAAAAGCAATGTTTTCCCATTTGAGCTAACACATCAAAGTTGACATGCTTGTTTATCTACATACCACAGAACAGTAAATAAGTATTGTTTTGTAATAAGATTTTATTTGCTGTATTTTCATTAATTGTCATTTCCAGTACATCTTGAGTTTATTCATTTTGACCTTCAGATAAGCCTCCACCACACAGATAAGAGATCTAAACGGCTCCTTCATAACAATGCCTTGCAGGTAGATTGGTAAATTCATGGTTTTATTAAATCTGTCATGGGCTTATTATCTTTGATGCATCTTACACAGGGTTATCAGAGAGGAACATTTGATCCTAGAACTGAGGTAACACCCACCTTGTCTTCTTTGATTTCAGATGGTCTACACCTGTCAACATAGTATTAGTACCCAACTCTTACTCTTCCGATATTTTTTAAATAAGCTTCGGACCATGATACTAGAGCAAGGTATTTCGGATCATACGTAGACAACAATATTTGTTGCTAGGAATATGGATTATATTGAAAAAATAAAACATGTTATTTGGATACTTCACTTCAACTTGGAAGATTTTGGTTAGAGTTTCAAATTTTTTGTTTGGCTAAATTCTACATCATACTTCACTTAAACCTTGATTGTTTCACTTACCTTAGTTATTTTCGATGACCGGAGTTTAATTTGTTTACCTAGTTTTTCTCTCTTTCTCTATGTTTTATATGAAAGTAAAATTTCTTTTGCTAGACTAAATTAGTTTTCACCGTCATGCTTCATTTAAGCCATGATTGCTTCATCGCTTCTAGTGACGCAAAAGACCACACTTTAGTTTCTTTTTTCTTTTTCTTTTTTTTCTGCGTTTTTGTTAAGTAAATTTTCCTTTGCTAAATCAACAGATTAGGAGACGGTCCCGATCGGAGCTTTACCTCTTCCAGGAACGATGGGACCAGGCTGCAAGAGAAGACGAGGGTTGGGTCGATCCATTTCGTGCTCCTAAACAGAAGAAACAAAGACCATTGACTTCTAATGTCCCTTAATCCACTCGGATCAACAACAATCACGGCATATATTTTTCTGGTCTTGAGAAAAAGTGTCGTTGATCATGCATGGGCGGTGGTGGGGTCTAAGATGTACAGTGTTCTTCGTTAGTTCTATGCTATCGCTGTCTCCAAGATTTCGTGCTCCACATTCGATGGTGGAAAAGCTTTAAAGATTCAATGTACCAAAACGAAGTCTGATGTGCCATTGCAAAGAATTAATGATCGATGTAAGGAGAAAGGGTTTCAAATGAGTCAAATATTTTTCACTTGGTTTCCTTAGGAAACACCTATGTAGAGTGTACACGCATTTAGTGCATGCATCTATAACACCTCCTCTTCAATCAACTGACTTTTGGATAAAGGTGTTAATTAGTTTAGCTGATAAAGATTTTATGAGATCATAATTATTTTAACATCTTATTCTGGATCAAATTTTATTTTTATCATTTATTTTTTTGGAAAAAAAGAAAATAAAATGTGTATAGAATATCAAGGAGAAATACCCGTGAATCGTGAGTGCCGTGCCCTTTATTTATGTCAGTCGTACGAGTGCACTGCGATCGAACATAGTAACGTAAAATGGCCGCTCGTAAACCGTGATTGGTGGTACAATAATAAATAAAGCTTGGGTGCAAGCTGGAGGTGTTTAAGTTTCGCCCCAAGAAGACCGCCACCATCTTGCCTTTTGGGGTCTTGACATGACCAGCTAGATTCCAACATTATTAAGAGGATGATTGTCCCCAAAATATATATATATATATTTGGGAATGATATTTTTTTATAATTTTTAAATAATCACTATCCATTTTTGATATTTTAAAAATATCTTTTTTTAAAAAATTTCAATCTAGAAAGTTTTTCCATCAACAGTGTTTTGTGAGTTAATTTTTAATTAAAAAATACTGTATGTTAATTCGAAAATATTGTATAACATTTGAAAATGCTATATAATGTACCTATCATCGTCAAGAGACACTTCATATTGACGTGAGATAATCATGTGAAGAAAGTTAAATATAGGAGACACACGAGGAACAAGTGACATGATACACACAAGGTTGGATGCATGATATGCATAAGGTTCTTGAGGCGTGTCAATCTGAACCCTTCATATAATGAGTATTAGATATAGAAAATATATAAGGATATTGGGGGTGTGCTAATTTCAACTACTCTATGAAGGAAGTGTTAGATATGGAAGATACATAAGGGCATTAATGTATGCCAACTTGAGTTATCCATATCAAGAGTGTTGGACACAAGGTATATACAGGGACATCAAGGCATATCGAACCGCTTAGAGAGTATCAAACTAAGAATTATATATGGGCATCAAGATATGCCGACTTGAATTATCTAAGTAGAAAGTATCAAACCTAAAAGATGCACAATAGCCTCAGAAAATGTTGGTTTAAGTTGCTCACATAATGAGTGCTAGAGATGAGAGGATGGGGAAAAGGAGAAAGCTTGATATACCCGAATCAAGCATCCTACCAAGGAGAAAAAAAGTTTGATCGACAAGAGATGAGAGAAAGCTCCAGGAGATGTTGGGTCAATTTGATGATGGTAATAATGATGCAACAATAAGACACTTGATTTGGTCATATCAAGAGGAAGAGAATGATAAATCTAGATTTGATTCATCTTGATTAGATCGTAATTGTTTTATGAGTGGTGGATAAGATTCAACGACCTATGAGCAACAATAACATTTTGATTTATTCAAGACGATAGATGATGGCTAGTAGCAAGAAGAAATAATGATCGATGGTTACTGGGAGAAATGCATCACATGAGAAAGGAAGGAATATTGGTTGATAATACTGATGTAGGCTAATTTGATATTGTCTAACATAATCATACTAAGCCTTATGTGTGGAGCTTCGATCGATTATCCTTAGTTTGGCTCGACATAAAATATTAAGCTTTGGAGTGGTTATCATTGGAGCCGTCCGAGGCACGGTGACATGATTTGTTTGTAGGTTAGAAGTCAAGTCAAACGAGGAGAGTAGAGGTGGAAAGTTGGTACGAGGTCACCAATACTAATCGGTGCACCATATCCTTCGGCTTATGCCATCTCCGGGCTACACTAATCTATCTACGTATACTAGCATTCGAGAAGAAGGCCTTAATCCATATCAGATCAATTCGATTCGGATCACTACATCAAGATCTCGATCCGATCAAATGATGGATCACAATCTCGATGCGTGGAGAATCGATCCGATTCAATAAATAAAAGGAAAAAGGAAAAAGGAAAGAAAAGAGGTTAAAGAGGTGCCGCCGTAAATAGTAATCAATAATTGGGGCAAGTCCAACGGCCCCATCCGATTCAGCAAAGGACAGGTAAAGGAAAAAGGAAAAATAAGTAGCAGCAGTAAGAAGCGAGCGATCATTAATTTGTTGGGTCAAAGTTCCTCCGCCCTCCTCCCCCACCGCCTGTGCTCCCTTTCGAGAAAGCATTCAATCATCGGAACAATCACATGCAGCCGAAAACCCTCAACCATTTTGCCGTGCTATATATTCCTCTATTCCATTTAGAAAGCGAGGAAGTCATGCGGTGGTGGTGATGATGGACATGAAGCGCATGAGGAGGCCGCAGCAACCGACGGTCGCCCCCGATCCGGAGAGAGAGGGGGCCCTCCGGGCCTCCCCCACGCCGCCTCGCGTCCTGCGCCCGTGGACCGCATTCCTCCTGCTCGCCTCCCTGTTGGTCGTCGGCGCGGTCCTCTCCAGGGCCCAACGGAGCCTCTCGATCGACAGCTTTCGCGCCGCTGCCAGGGCGGGTAGCGTCGGAGCGGCATCAGGAGGTACGGCTTAACCCCTCCCCCCGCCTCGATCGCCTTCGTCCTGTATCCGGAGTGCTTGATCTCGTAGCATCTTTTGATGCTTCAGGTCCGTTGCTATCCTAATTAGGACGGCATCGACCTCCTTTCTTTGAGTGCAACAGCGATTCATTTTTGCTGGTGATGTTGCATCTCTAAACATTGTTGCGTCACGAATGTCAGATTAGATTGCATCAACAAGAAAAACTAGGAAGAAACAATAAAGTACGAGATGTCTCTAATTTACATCGATTAGGAGCGTCATAACATGTCCGCTTCTGATTTAGTTATAGTTGGCGGCACTCATTGGAACAATCCGACTTTTGTTGGATCTGTAGGCCTTTCGTCATAGATTGGATATTGTCAACACACGTACCAATACTCAGAAACATGTGTTCGACGAAGAAAGCTAAAACATCTTACATGATCACTGTTTTCATTCACTATTTACATTTGGCTGCTTTTCGTGTCTCGTTCATTTGGCTTTTCCTGAACGATATCCTTATGGTATTCGACAGTGCATTGGAATCCTATTCTTTTCTTCTGTGTTCACTAGTGATTTGTTTATGAAACATAGGTCTTTATCTGTTATGTTTACGAATGATTTGTCTTGTCGATAAAGCATAACATGATTTGTTGATAAAACATAACACTATTTAACCATGTAAGTTCCTGATTTTAGTGCGTCTATAAACTGCAGTAACACCCTTAGAAAGAAATACCTCGATGCCGTCATCAAAGGCTTTAATTGATCTTCTTGTACTGCACGGTGCAACTTGATTTTCCTAATCATTTGATTCTACCTTTAGTAAAACGTTAATTGTAGTTGTAAATTTGTGCATCACCAGTATCTGTGTCCTTTAACTCGAAGCATGGCGTGACTTTTCTCAAAATCAGCTGGTATAGTATTTGAAATTGAAGCAATTATTTATACATGCTACAAGGGTTGTCTTCCCCAAAGATTCAGCCATTCTTTTCCTGAACTATTATATATTATTAGGAATTTAAGCCATTAAATGTGATATAGATGGTGTCTTCATTAAATCATGTAAGAATGGGAATAGCTTTTTTATTGCCTTGCACCGTCTAAATTTAATTGACCTTTTGTCTGCAGTAAAATTGCTAAGTATGCAGCTTCTAAATGTACCAGAGTATCCTGCTCTGTGTCTAGGCACTTTTATCTTTCATGCACAGATGGGCATTCATTTGTATGCTTCGGGATTGTCCACTGTGCCTGTTCACTGATTTGCAAATCTTTTTGCAAGTATATTCTGTCTTCTTTTTGTTGTTAACATGTTTAATCAACCATGACTTCACACTATGCAGCCATACCAACAATGAAATGCGGTACATGTATCCATGATTAGTAGTCACATTTCAGATTGTTCTCGATTTGTAATTATCCTGTTGTGAAATTCATAGGACTTACACAACTGTTTCAATTATATGTGATTTTTAGGTTTAGAGATAGAGACATTGCCATCCTCTCGTGGTCCAAAGGATAAACTTCTTCATGGTTTGCTTGCTGCTGGGTTTGATGAGCAATCCTGCCTAAGCAGGTACCACTCTGCATTGTACTGGAAAGAATCACCTCATTTACCATCTCCTTACTTGTTGGAAAAACTGAGAAATTATGAAGCTCTCCATAAGAAATGTGGTCCAAACACTGAATTGTACAAGAAATCTGTAGAACAGTTGAAATCTGGTCGTGGCACCCAATCAACAGAGTGCAACTACGTCGTATGGGTATCATACAGTGGCTTAGGGAACAGGATGTTATCAATTGCTTCAGCATTTCTATATGCTCTCCTAACAAACAAGGTCTTGTTGATCGACCGTGGTTCAGACATGGATGACCTCTTTTGTGAGCCATTTCCTGAAAGCTCATGGCTTCTACCTCTGGATTTCCCCATCACTAAGTTTGGGACCTTTGACATTAAGACACCTGAGAGTTATGGAAACATGTTAAAAAATAAGGTTATTAGCTACAGTGTTGATGGTACTTCACGACGGTCTCTACCTGCTTACATTTATCTCCATCTATCCCACGATTATGGTGACCGTGATAAGATTTTCTTCTGTGAAGATGATCAGAAGTTCCTTCAAAATGTTCCTTGGTTGTTGTTGAGGTCAAACAACTACTTTGTGCCGTCTCTCTTTCTGATCCCAGCATATGAAGAAGAACTAAGGCAGCTCTTCCCAGAGGCCGATACTGTCTTCCATCATTTGGGACGCTATCTTTTCCATCCTACCAATACCGTGTGGGGTTTGATTACTAGATATTACCAATCTTATCTTGCAAAGGCAGATGAAAGAGTGGGCATACAGATCAGAGTCTTTGAAACAGATACCGGTCCCTTTCAGTATGTGCTAGATCAAATTCTTGCATGTTCTCAGAAGGAGAAGGTTCTTCCTGATGTCAGTGATCAAGAAACTGTGGTTTCGACTCCAAATGTCAAATCAAAAGCTGTGCTTCTGACTTCTTTGAACAATGGGTACTTTGAGAAGATCAGGAACATGTACTGGGAACAACCTACAGCCAATGGTGAAATCATTAGTGTCCATCAACCAAGCCATGAAGGATACCAGCAGACGGGGAAGCAAATGCACAACATGAAAGCATTGGCAGAGATGTACCTCTTGAGCTTCACTGATGTATTGGTTACAAGTGCATGGTCTACATTTGGTTATGTTGCCCAAGGTCTTGGTGGTTTACAGCCATGGATTCTGTACAAGCCCGATAACCAGACAGCTCCAGACCCTCCTTGTCGTCGAGCCATGTCAATCGAACCTTGTTTTCATGCCCCTCCCTTCTATGACTGCAAAGCCAAGAAAGGAATTGACACAGGAGCCCTAGTCCCACATGTGAGACATTGTGAAGACATGAGTTGGGGCCTTAAGCTAGTTAATCAGGCTTAAGCGGTAGCCCTTACCCTTGGATTAGACATTCATCTTTGCAGTGGCACACTATGGTGACGGTGACTCCTGTTTTTTCTTTTTCAAATATAACCTATCTTTGCATGGTTTAGAAGACCTTGGCAAGACGAAATGCATGCTATATGAGATATATATCAGATCATAGTGTAGAGAGTTTCTTGAGGTACTTCCACTATCACCTAAAGTAGGAATGATGTTAATTCTGTTGCATCTTGTAAGTATCAGTTCTATCAATGTTATAACCATATCAATGTTGACTGTTTGATTATTCCTATTAGGCTATACTGCCCTTAACAGACTCTTAACCATATCAATGTTGCTTTGTAGTACTTTCTTCTCTCTCTCTCTCTCTCAAAATCTCTCACTGCTGAACAGATTTAGCTGTATCAGGCCTCAGGCTTGGAGACTTGCCAAAAGATGTTTGAAGTGATTTGTCTTCCATGAGAAAGAGGAGCATCAATCAAACATTAGAAGGTGCAGCTGATGCTTACTGTGATGAATGATCAAATTATCCTGCACATAAGGAGACTGACGAAGTGCAAAAAAGGTTATGGAGAGAACAAGAAAATCTACAGTAATAGATGAATGCATTTTAGAGTCTAAATTAAAAACCAAGTGTAAATCTCTGATCAGGATCAGGATTCTGATCAAGACTGACTACAGGAACATGACAGTCTGCCCTTGATTGTTCAGCAATTGCATCCGTAAATGTCCGATACGATTAAAATATCCCCTTACATGTGATATGTTCGTCTAGGATTAAAAGAAAAACTCAAAAGTATAATGCATCCATTTTGGATAAAAAAAATATCTGAAGCATCTTTTTGCGTATGATATACTTCAACAACTAATGAAGCCTAAGTATTTGATGTACGTCAATTGAGGACAAAAAGCATATGTAACATGTGAAAGAATCCTTTCCACCTGATATATCCACCCAAGTCAAAAAAGGCATCAAACGTGGTTTATACAATCAAATATTTTCTTTTGGACGGTTACCATCCAATAGAAAATATTCTCATTAAATTATTTAATATTTATAAATAATGACGGTTACCATCCATCAATATATAAAGTACTCTCTATATAATTATCAAACTAATATTATTCACTTAATTTTTTTACTAGTTTTTTTTTATCTTCGACGAATAGATGCTAATTTGATTAAAGTTTTGTTCAACGTCCCTTCGATATAATCTTTTATAAGAATAAAGTAAGACGATATATTATATTGTTAACCTTCGAATAAAATTATGCTAACCCTCATACCACATCTCCTAAAGGTAAATTTCTATTTTTCTTTTTTTGAAATACTCGAAAAACTAATCATATCATATCACTTTCATCCCATCAAATTGACGATTAAAAATTGATGGCCGCACCCCAACTTACGGCACGAGATTCGCCTATCATCACGTGTTCTTGATCCGTGGCTGTGGGCCAGTGGGAGTGCCTTCCACTCCCACGTGTCTCTTTCACGAGTCTCTTTCCCATCAGATCGCCAGAGGTCCCACACCCAATTATTTTATTATGCTTGATATTTACCGGTTCAACGGTCACCGACGCACGTGATCCACATCACCCGTTTCTCTAACGCCGGGAGACGAGCAAGCATGCTTTGTCACTTGCCGATGTGGGGTCCGCTTCCGATTGAGCGATCGCCGCGTGTCCACATCAGTCTCTTGCACACCAAACACGATGCGACGCTCGGACGCACCCACGCGGCGCCGACTCATCAGCCTAATCCACTAAAACGTCCAACAAAATCTTTATGATCCTCGATTGATGAGTCTTAAATTTTGGATTGAAAGATGGTTTTGTAGATTTTTGTCTTCTCTTTTTATTTTGGTGAATATATCTTCTAGTGTAGTGTGGAATTCACAGATCTCTATCGTCATCATCGTCCTTCAGCGCCACCAGGCCCCAGATCATACAATAAGCTCCCACACTTTCATCATTTCCTGCATTCCACGCTCCGCCACCGATGGCTTCTCTTGCTGCAGTGGCGAGACTCGTGGGTGGCCGGCCGTGGAGGACGCGTTGAGTCGCCCCGCGCGATGACTTGCTTGGGCAGCCGCCGGCGGCGGCTGCGGATCCGGGAACGGGAAGTTGAGCTTGGCGCGGGCGCCGCGGAACTCTAGCGCGGCGCGGTCGTACGCCCGCGCGGCCTCCTCCGCGGTGTCGAACGTGCCCAGCCACTTGCGCACCGCCCGCCTAGGGTCGCGTATCTCCGCCGCCCACTTCCCCCACGGCCGCTGCCGCACGCCCCGGTACTTACTCTTCTTCTTCTTCCTCCGCTTCCTCGCCCCGCCGGATCCTCTGCTCTCCGACGCCGCGACGGCTACCTCGTCCTCGTCGAAGGAGAAGAACTCGCAGCCCAGGCACCCGTCGATGCCGCACATGCGGCAGGTTTCGGCAACAGGGAGCTGGGCGGGAGCGGTGGCGTAGCCGGAGACGGCGTGAACGAGCGCGGAGACGATGATGGACGTCTCCTGCACTCGCGACAAGCGGGAGGAGGACGGGAAGGACGGCTGCCAATCGTAGGAGCTCGACATGCCTCTTTGCTGCTGCTCTTTTCTGGTTTGGGGCGGTTTGACGGCGGAGAGATGGAAGGCGGCCTCCTCCTTCTTCGGCGACATCGGTGCAGGTTGATTGGGTTTGCCATGGCGGTAAGAGGATCCAGGAAGTTATAAGATGGACGACACATGGAAGACTCTCGCGGACTCGGAGTGTGCTTTTGGGGACGTGGACGAGTATGTGGCCACCAAAAGGGATGGCGCTGTGGGGTCGTCATTCTTCGTCGGTTTCGGACGGGAGCGATGCGTGCAGAGTGTGACGGAAATCATTCAAGTGGAGGCGCTGTACGGACGTGCGGGCGATGGATAACATGACTGACGAGAGCTGCCTCGAGGATTAGGTCTCGTGCATTTCTGAACGGGAAGGAAGGGAAGAGACGCAAGCGGGCGGCTCGGTGGCATGACATCGAACCTCACTGGCCAGCACTACAAGTGGACTAAACTTGTCGCCGTCGCACCACCGTCCACCGTAACATCAACGCGTGCGTCCAAACAGCCTTTGCCAATTCACACGTTCTTTGTACAAAGCAAAGTTCCATACGAGTTCCAACACTACTGCTACGTGCTATTTTAGTCTAACTACCAGACTGACGTGTCACATGGCAAACATCTCCCCGAGACCTATTCCTTTTTCCTACGTGGACCCTACGGTTTGTCCCGACCCAAAACCACGTTCCTACGTGCGTATATATATATATAGAGGTGCTCGTGCTTTTTGCGGCGCAGAGTTCCTATTTCGTTATCTCCTTTTCTTTGACTACTTCCATCCTCTTTCAACATATTATTGCTGCATGCAAACCACAACAGCAAACCAAATTTGCATGACAATATATTGAGGAATCTAACATATTCATAAAAAGTTCATTAATGAAAACCATAAGCTTGCAATCTTATTAAGACATCCTAAATTCCATCCAACATGTAACTTAAATATTCTAAAGTTAGTCTAAATCAATGACAGAAAAAAAAAATCATAAATCATCTTGAGAAATCAGTCAACCCATGAGATCCTTTGAATAACAATATATTATGGAATACAAAAATCAACGAGATGAAATAAATCGTAGAATCTACATGATTATGAACAAAATAAGATTGGAGAACTCGAACACTTACCTAGGGTTAATTTTAGGAGATCAAGATCTCAATCTTCTATCGCTATCGATCCTTGGTGTATGATACTTATAGAGGTTGGCTCATCTCCTCATATGCTATGGAGACATCCCATGAGAAGATACTCTTAGATAACATTAAATAATAGTGTGGTTCATCTCAAGATATCAAAGGAGTTCATGTTGATCGACTCGGAAAAGAAATCAAATTGGATCTGAATCAAACTCCGGTTCAAATAATTAAAATCTACTTTTCGCGTTACTCCTGGAAACACCTTGCATGCATGCATCGAGAAGCAACCCCGTCCTTCTTCTCCTTTGATGTCTACCTCTATGTTTTGCGCTCTCTTTTTCGCCTTCAGATAATTCATGTGGAGTTTGTGAGTAATCAAACACCAGTAACAAATCTGTCACAAAGAACTCCACCTGCAGCGACGAGGGAGCGGACAGAAAAGAAGAGAAGGTAATACCTCCACCTGTGAGAGTAAACGTGAAGCTTCCTTCTCCACCCGTCTTCAGCTGACACGATAATAAGCATATGAGCCCATTTCTATTGCACGTAGTCTTAGAAATGGGCTCACATCCTTATTAACGTGTACTACAGTTGTATTATATGGTGGGCTCACATCCTTATTATGGTGTCAGATGAAGACGGGTGGAGAAGGAAGCTTCACATTTACTCTCACAGGTGGAGTTATATTAGCTTCTCTTCTCGCTCAGGTGGAGTTATTTGATGACTGACTTACAAAGAGTAATAATATGGTTTATGTGTGTGGAGAATATAAAAGTGCAGCACAGATATATATCCGATGGAGTTTGATGATTCACAATAATGATTGTAACTTAGTTCTACGCAAGTTATTTCTTCCTATTAATTTCCTATACGAGACATTATCTGTTTCCTTTTAACAAATAATTGTTTGAATTTTTTCCTCGATTGAAAAATGAAGTTTCAATTTTACTTCCTCGATATTGCTTAGTGTGTGTTTCATGTGTTCTCTCTGTCCTGTGCTCAGTCAGTTGTTATCGCTTCAGACGTTTCTGAAGGCTGGAAGGGGAGGAGGAACA
The DNA here is from genome assembly GCA_004837865.1 of Musa balbisiana. Taxonomy (NCBI): domain Eukaryota; kingdom Viridiplantae; phylum Streptophyta; class Magnoliopsida; order Zingiberales; family Musaceae; genus Musa; species Musa balbisiana. The sequence goes on from CM017190.1 coordinate 4,862,435, forward strand.
CAGCATCTGTACTCCATGGGGGTACTCGTAAGCTTCTCAAGAACTTACATACTGAGATAGAAATATGTGGAGAATACCGGTCAGTGCTTGTTCAAGTAGTCGGCATTGTGCCTGCTTTGACTGGATCAGAGGTTTGACCAGACCATGGTTTCTTCTGAAAGGTCTCCAAATTCCACAAACGTGTTATTCTTTAAAGATGACAATGATCTGGATGTCGAGTTAAGAGGGCTTCATCCTCCTACAATGACCCATCAATTTGAATTGATCCATTCAAAAAAATTTCTAGCTACATGTGTTGGAAAAATGAACAGTTTCGATGACTAGTTCCAGCCTTGTCCAAAGGTTTTATGTCATCCTTCAAATGAGTGAGCAAAGACTCGTTAAAACAGAACTTAGTCGGCTTTTTCCGGTAAGAAGTTGGAGTAATAACTTACTCATTTTTATACACATGAATCTTCAAGATAGTATCATGAGGATAAACGTCCATCGTCGGGGGTGACATATAAAATTAATCGTCTCTAGGTTAGGATTAGATCATGAAAAGAGGAGGAGGTCAATAGGGAACACTACCAACACATCACAAAAGAGAGGGGTTCATTGAAAAGCCAAGCAAAAGCATCCCTTGGCTCCCCCTTTGTCACTATCTCCTCTTAGCCAACTAAGGTGAAGAAAAGAAGCTCCACCTATGATTGGCCTCTTCAAGTAGTTCGACTTTCCTTGGTTAGGAGATCGACATATGGAGTTGAGAATGATGCATGAAGGCAAGAGCCGCCTTTGATTAAGTTCAACTCAAAGATATTAATCCAATTGGACTGACATATAAGATTTATGAAACTGAGCCCAAATCATATATAGAATTGGACCTTTGGGCTGATTTGATTAATTAGTTAAGAGCTTAGGATAGTGAACTTAATATCTTTTAAATTAAAATCGATTCGAACTTAGTTAATGGAACTAAAGAATAGTACTTATAAATCAAAACCAAATTATTAGTGAATCAATTCAAACTAAATCAATCAGTTCGATTCAAATTCAGTTCCATATATGATATTAATTTCTAAAATATTAAATCCTGAATCTATTATTGATTAGATATCTATAACCCTCTATAATGTAATTTATAAACTTCTCACTAAATAATTATTGTCTAGAATTAAAAGAATTCTTTCTTCCGTCATTGGTCATGCCTTCTTACCTGTCTGTGTGTCATCCATAATACAATTGTCATAATTCCGTCTTCTCATCGACTTATAAATGGGCCTCTCTCGTGTTGCTTTCATAATCATCATGGTATCAATGACAAAGATCACATATCTCCTCTCTTATTTGATATTGCATAGCAAGACATGTCTCTCTTTCTAATATTAAAGAGATGAAAATTACTCATCTTATGTTTGTCAATAATATTATAATTATTTGAAGGATGATCAGAAATTTTATAGAAACCTCATAAAAGCACGAGACAAATATTTCAAAATCACTTGTCATAAAATTAACAAACGAAATCCAACATATTTTACCCAAAGCAATGCAACACTAGCAGTAGAAATCACATAAATGATGCTGTTGGCCTATCAACTAGACTTTTTTTGACACCCATCTCGGTTCTAATTATTGACAAATATCTCAATAAAATTTAAGGATGATGGAAAAGTAGTTCTTATTAATTCAATCATCGACGAAAACATCAATTAGATTATCAAGATATGTAGGAATTTCTCATGGAATCAATCCCCTAACCAAAACAAACTCAAATTTTTAGGGTGAGATTGCATTACTAAGCATAAGATTGGAGAAGACTTAGGCCTTTGTAACTGTAAAACTATTGAGATTTCCATAAGAGCAAAGCGTATCCTTCCTCTTCGAAATAATTCCAATAGCATGTGGTGCACAATTTTGAATACCAATCAAAAATAAGAGTCTCCATTTGCATAAAAGAATTCCTTTTATGAATCGAAGTCTATATGTAACCTCTTAGACTCAATGAAAGATGGCTGTCATATATTAAATGATCGATGGATATATAATACTTCATTATCTAAATGACCTACCTTCTTCGTTATCAAATCATGTGCTACTCGATAAATTTATTGAAAATAAATTATGAAATGAACCACTTATTGGAAATATTTTCAGGCCCGATCTTGTTTTGTGTATTTTTAAAATTTATTTATATTTTTTTGCTCCTAAAGATGACAATTGGGTTTTCACTTCACACATTAAGAGTGACATCGGCTCGCGGTGGGTATACCTTTCTGAAAGACACGTACATTGATGAAAATGATGGTTGGAAGGGTGGATTAGATAATGTGAGCCCCTTTCAATTATTTCTAGGATCAAAACTTTTATACCTTTGAAAGCATCTTCCTACTTTTAAGAGAATTTCTCATATCTTTCTAGTCAAGATTCTGTCATGTCAAATATATGTGTATATTTGACAACCACCTATGGTTCCTTCTTGAGAAATACTCTTTCATAAATTTGCATCAGTTTGGTAACAGGCACCATGGGGATGGATTGGTTGCAGGAAGGAAAAAACTTAGATTCATAATCTAAATCTAAATTTTGAGTTTAAGATCACAACCAACAAGTTTAACCCTTGGCTTAAAACACTTGCTCTCACAAATAATAACATTCAAAAATCTTTAAAAGACACCGACTTTCGATATATTATATCCAAAGAGATGATTGTTATTCTCCTCAATCTCTTCTTGAGGAGTTGGATTCATCAATGTTACTGACAAGCAAACAAATCCTATTGTTGCATGATGTCCAACACTAAATTCATCTCTTCTTTGTGTGGAAACCTACAAGGAATGAAGATTGCAATAAGAGATGGATGGACTATCCCATAATTTGGTCGAGAATGATTGATACATAGACCGCGACAACATTCAATGGCAACTATTAGCCCTCACACATGACATTTTCCACTACAACAATATTACCATTGTGATTATTTTATGTCTTAATAATTTTATTTATTAAAAAAATTGAGCTTTGTAGAGGATTATTAGATATTATATTCCGAAACATACACCTCAAAAATCTTATTTTATTAATTTACTTTTTTTAAATTGTGCATGTTATCTCTTTTTTCCATTTATTTGATGTTTTAATTCAATTTATTGGCTATGATTATCTATAATTCTAATAATTATTATTATTACAGACACATCAACTCTTCTAAATAAATAGGATCTACTACACAATGGAGAATCTTCTTTTCTTGCTTTTAAAGTTTTACTCTCTAACAAAATCTATATTAAGATTTTTTATAAGATATTTCTTGATTCTACTACTTATTTTTGTGTTCGTGACATTCCATCAATCTTCATATGATCATGCCCATATTGAAATTAAGTCATGATTATTCAAGAACAAATCAAGATTGTTCAAAAATATAAAATTACTTTAATTCATGACTGTTCAAGAACATATGTGATTCCTTTAGTTCATAAATTATTTTAGTTTATGACTTATAAAACTTACAGAATATTTAAACCTTGATCAATAGTCGTAGGCTCATATATAGTCTAGATAAGGGATCCATATTCATTATATTTCATGAAATCTTTAATATCTTATACTTAATGCTTAAAATACTTTAAAATACTTTTATTTGATCATTAATTACTATGCAACTTCATATCACCATGATAATATTAATTATTATTATTATTAAAAATTATTATTGCACATGTGAACCATATCGAGTATTATATATCAATAAAGCTAAATAATAAAAATAAATTAATTCTAATATTTATAATATTGTTTCTAAATCATAACTAGTGAAATTATTATTATATATTTATAATATTGGAATTGATTATTGAGCTTCGCATAAAACGATATGAGTCGAATCCATAAAAGATAGAGAAGGTGTAAAGCCAAAGCCCATCCCATGACATCAAACAAGGAAGCACATTTCGTGAGGCCTTTGCTCTCCTCGTGCCCGTGTCCATCTCTTGTCCCCGCCCACCCCCCATCCCCTTTATTAGCTTGCCACGCCCAACGGAGTGCCGATCCCCACTGAAATCAGTCACCCACTCGCTGACGCGGACGACAACTCCTTTTCCCAACAAGATACTCGATCTAAGGCCATGGGATTGGCACAAGAAAAATCCATGTCAAGTACATCGAGATCCAAAGGATAATTAGCAAGACGAGCTTTTTGGTGCGGTGAGCGCCCGCCGTATGTGACAAAAGTGGGCGCCCCGCTGTCCCAGATCCATCCATGATTCCCTCTCCGGGCAGTGGGGTTGGATGTGAGTGACTCGGTGGTGGATTCCGTGGGTCGATCAGGCTCGGATTCGGCACGTCGATGTTGGGACACCTGGGCACGAGGTTTTGGACATGGAATCCAGTATGGATTTGGTCCCATGGCATGTGAGTCCACAGTGGTGCTTTCGGAGGGAGATGACATGCTTGGGGTTGTAAGTCAACTTTGAAACCGTTCTTAGTGGAGATGCTACATCACGCGAGAGCAGTTTGGGAGATACTACTACTACTACATGTGTGGCTTCTCTTCCACCACGTCTCCTTTGCCTTTGGCCTTCTTTGAACCTTTCCAACTAGTGTTTGAAGCACAATCGATCGCCCTTGTTGTTTCTCCATATGGACAAAAAGAGAGCGATCTGAAAAGATAATGTTGACTTTCCATGACTAAAGCAAAGATTTGAAATGTAATTATCACGCCAGGTGATGTTAAAATGACCTAAATGCATTATGTGGCATTTCATTTTGCTCAACAGGAGATGACCCAATGACTCTTTTTTCTCCATATAAAAATAAATCTTGAAATTAGGATTACAACACATCTTATTTTCTTCAAAAAAATTGAAGATGATGTTTAATGCTTTACTGCTATGGTTTACTCCTCGAACATAACAAGGATCTCACAGATGAAGGATGTGCAATCAAGTGCCTTCAGTCTGTGATGCCACTGAGCTGAGCCGAGTGAGCTGTACTAAATTATCTAAGAGTTAGTGAATACTAAGCACTGATCTGTTGTACTAAATTAATGGGTGGCGCTTCAGAAGCTGAAGTATCATGTCATGGCAACCGAGCACTTCAAATTTTGAACTGTTAGATGACTCATCAACTTGAAGCATCGTACCTAACATTCCAGGAAGGAGTCCCACCTTTGATGCAGTTTCACATGCAGTGGGATTCGGGATCTTACTTGCACAACAAAATTCTCCTGTTCATCATTCTGCTGTCTTGCAAATGGATGGATTCGGCAGAAGCATAGTTACTTTACGCAAGCAATGTTGTTGGGAAACATGAGTTTAGTTTGTCCTCATGCCATGTAGCTCCACGGCCGAGTGAGCTGGTGCAGATTACCAACACCGACACAGACAACAAAAGGAGAGAGAGAGAGAGAGAGAGAGAGTTAATGATCTCCATCCTTCTCGGTGTTGGTCGTCATCGATGTTCTCCACTACGCTGACAAAAGACCACGCGAGTTTGATGCGAACTCAACCCAAAAGGACACTGAAGCCTAACTGCACTCAATTGCATACCATGCAATGTGGTATCCACTTCACGGTTTTAGTAGTGTGGTATAGCCCCTCCGCCTGCTGCTATCATTCTAGTAGTTCAGCACCAGTCATCGGGCATTATACAGGTTCATGACCACCTCATGCGTGAGTTCTGAGGAGGTGCCAAACACCATATCCAGCTGCAATTAATGCTATGGAGGACATGGTCCACGGCATGGCCGATCTTGGATTTCCACTCGCTCCACTAGCAGTCATTCACTCTTCGGTCTTTGATTATGATCCTCACTCACTTTAACTGGCGACCTACCTAAAATTTATGTACTTGTTTCTGCTGAATCATTCATGGGACTGTCCTCATTTGGCCTTTGAGTCCATTTCTGTGGTGGTGCTTCCAAACTGTTCCTTGTTCCTATCCTTTCCAAGTCCCCTTTTTCTCCTCTAGACATTATAACCGGGGACCATGTTATTTCATGTGCATGAATACGAAGCACAGGGGTTCATCACGAGAACATGAGGGCTCCATTGTTCATCGTGGCTGTAATGGTCCAGCAAATGCGTTCTGTTCCCACTTTTGGCAAAGAATCTTTGGCCGTAGTTCGAGATCCACACTTCTGAGCCGTTCAAATCAGATGCATTCATCTTCAGATGATACGGTGGATTTTGGCTGCCCAGACCACAAAATTAGGTCAGTCGTGCACGGATCTCAGCCATGCAAGGCAAAGAGACATCATCAGCTTGGTTTTCTGGGATCGGATGGGTGGTGATTCTCACGAGGAGTAGGTTATTCACTTTGGTCAGAAGAAGAAACCAAAGCCAGCTTGAAATATGTTGCTGAAATTGCAGGAGAGGAATCTACCATAAGGATCAAATGAAAACAACGGCAGGATCTGTGTGTATGTGCTGCCAAAGCAAGACAAGGCTGAGAGGAACGCAAGTCTCTTGAGTCCCTTGATTCACCATACTTCCACTCGAAGACAGTTTGGAATTGTAAAGAGGAATTTTGTTTGGGGCCTTTTGAGTCGATCATGTCAGTTGGATCGATCGAGTTATTAGATATACTGCATGCAATGAGGAAATAAGAATCACTGGATATATTGTATTTAGGAACATCTTTGGTGGATTTTGTACACCAAGTCAGCTAAGAATCAATCACCTGATCACATGGAATCTATTTTGTGCAAATACATGAAACGCAAGTATAAAGATGGCATGATACATCATATATGTGTGTATTAGATAGAGTAAGGAATCTATTCTTTGAGACCGTACTAGACAGAAATATACGGATGAAGAATCTATTTTGATCAGGAAGGTAGATCTCATCGTTTAGGTAATGAAATCCTACAATAATCACAAACATTTAACTTCTCCGATTTCATTGTCATCACCAATTCATCGCATGTAACAGTACTACTTAAAAGAACTGGACCATCCAAATTGGAGATGATATCAACTCAGATCAGTAATTAACCAATAAATTAGGCACATCCAAGTTAGGCATGTTGGAGTACCATTGTTTGTATTATAAGAATCTAAGTTGTCTTATGGAAGATTCTTAATATTACGTCTAGGATGGATGATTCTTGTCTTGGATCTACAGGCTTGAATAAGCTTAATATTTCTAATAGATAATTTGTGATTTGGATGGTTTTCTGAGATCTTGTAGTCTAGACCGTACGATCTGGTGCTTCTTTCAAACGATGAGCACATTGATGTGCCGTCACTATCGTAAACCTTTTGCGGTAGATTTGTTAGGTATATCCGATATTAGCTAGTAAGTTTGGAGCACCTAAAACAGAATGCATACATTCACATATCTTTCTCCTTTTGGTTTCTATACTTAAAAATTTTAATTTAATTATTCTAACATTAATGACAAAAGATATGTAGAATTCTCGATTTTTCCAATAACAAAATAATTATTTCAGATGTTATCAATGATGCCTTTACGTTGCCAAGACTACCAACGACCACCACACTCCGTCATCCTCTTTTAGCAGCACTTCTATCTACTCCTCTTACTGACACATACACGTCGTCTCATCCCTATCGACCACACACATACGTTGATACCTTGCTCTTACCAATTTTTTCTAATCTGACCTTCATGTTATGGATTTAGTTAGTTTTACCTAAGTCATGAGCTTATAGTCGATGTCATGGACTCTAAACCCTCTACATGCTGTGTAAAGCGTGAACAAAATAAAAAACATAGACATACAAAATGATAACACATGAAATGCTCATTTTATCATTGGTAAAATCGATAATTATAGTAAAATCAATAGTATTAGGATAAATAATATTAAATACCTTATTTTTATAATTATAAAATTATCAATATAAATTTTTTTAACTCTAAAGATTAAAATAATCTTCGTATAAGGGATAATCTTTCTTTTTCCTATGATACCGTTTCATCCCTATCTTTGATGAATCCTGGTAGGTAACTTTAGAGAAAAGGAAAACATGGCATAAATGTGATGACAGTCGATCATTTCAACGCAGTGGTTGCCCGCAGCTCTGACCGGTTCTCGGCCACGTTGAGGTTATAGGATTTCTCCACCAGCCCCTTCGAGTAGTAGTTTCCTGGAGGTAGCCACTCGTTTCTTGCAGGAAAAACGTGCTACCATGGCCATGAAAAGGAAGACTCTTCCGTCACCTCTGCATTTGGTTTGCTGGATGACAAGAGCGGCTTGGGCACGAGGGGTTCCGGTGCAGGGAAACGGAAGTGCCAGCGCGATCAACCCGCCGACGGGAAGACCTGACACGTGTTCGCGCAAAGCTGTCTCGATTTCGACGCCAGCGGGTGGACCACCTCCAGCTGGACTGCACCGCGCCCTCGTTCGGGCCCATCACACGTGGATTTCCCCGTACCTTCGCTCACCCGACGTGACCCCGTCGGCGCGATGCCTCATGTCGGTTTCGGGTCCGTCATAACGGGGACTGCTATGTTCTTTTATATACCACATTTATAACGAAAATTACGTGTGAGACGCGCGCAGGGTAACTCGGAATACAATTCGCCTTTGCGTGCTGTATCAGTCATAACGAGGGTTTTCAGAGAGCCACGTGTGTCTTGATGCCGGTGGAGGACGTAAATGGAGACTTATGGGGACAAGGACCCCATTTTTTTAACGTGGGTTAACCTTGAGCATGAAAGCCACGTGTTGCGCATGAATCTAGAAAGCTAGATATGGTAACATGACGTGGCGTAGTTACAGAGCTTCATCCCAAGTGAACGTAAAAAGAGTCTCCATCCCGGCTTGGGTTCCTCCACGTCTATATAAACCCATCATTGGTTTTGCATATCCCACCAGTAGAAGATCCCCACTAGTCCTGCTTCCCTTTCCCTGCTCCGGCCAACGAAGGGAAACAAGGGTCGGCTTGGTTTGAACCGAAGGGATGGGGATGGCATTTGGTATTTTGTACGCCTTCCTTCTCTTGGTCCTTTCGACCTCTCTCTACCTGAGAAGGCGAAAGAGGAGACCCGAGGACAAGTATAAAGTGCCACCTGGTTCCATGGGGTGGCCTTACGTAGGAGAGACCCTTCAGCTCTACTCAGAAGACCCCAGTGTGTTCTTCGCCACCAGGCAGAAGAGGTTTCGTTGCGCTCGTGTTAGTTTGTGTGAGTTTGAAGGTGTTACTTGGTGCATGAGGCTCGATGGGGGTGTGTTGCAGGTACGGCGAGATCTTTAAGACGCACGTCTTGGGCTGCCCCTGCGTGATCCTGGCCAGCCCGGAGGCGGCCAGGTTCGTGCTGGTGACACAGGCTCATCTGTTCAAGCCGACGTACCCGAGGAGCAAGGAGCGGATGATCGGCCCCTGGGCGCTCTTCTTCCACCATGGCAGCTACCATATGCGGCTGAGGAAGCTTGTACAGGGCTTGTTGTCCCCGAATGCGCTTCACGGGCTCGTCCCCGACATCGAACGCATAGTAATCTCCATGTTGGAATCATGGGTTGGTTTGGAAGCCAGAACCTTCCATGCAATGGAGAAGGTTGGTAGATTTTGGCCTGTGATCGATGATGTTCGCAACGGTATATAAACAAATGTCTCGTCATTGATCGTTTCCTCTTTTTGCTTCTGTGTAGTTATCTTTCGATGTGGGTGTCCTTACGGTCTTTGGGGACGGGCTGGAGGAACGGCACAAAGTAGAGCTGAAGAAGAACTACTTAATCGTCGACAAGGGCTACAATTCTTTCCCCATGTACCTTCCCGGCACTCCGTACCACAAAGCAATCGTAGTAAGCAAAGATCCATCTCATATCATCCTTACCGGCTCTTCTCTGGCTTTTATCTACACCATCTTCATCCGAATCATGTTTGTACTAAGGCAAGGAAACGTTTGCACGGTGTACTGAGTGAGATCATGAACGAGAGAAGGAAGAAAGGAGTGCGGGAGAATGATCTGTTGGGCTGTCTCATCGACTCCAAGGATGACAGCGGAGAGCACCTGAACGATGACCAGATCGCCGACAACATCATCGGCGTCCTGTTTGCCGCACAGCACACGACGGCCAGTGTCATGACATGGGTCCTAAAGTTCCTCCACGACGAACCAAAGCTTCTTGAATCCGTCAGAGTATGGATGCTGAACGTTTGGTTTTCTACCTAGCCGAGAATTAACCGGTAACAGGGGGACCCTGATCATACCTTGCCATCGTTGTCATGTAGGCCGAGCAAACGGCGATACAGGAGGCGAACGAGTTTGGAAGTCGACCCCTGACATGGGCCCAAACGAGAAACATGTCCCTGACTCACAAGGTACTGTGGACCTCTCTCCTTCACACACGTCACGGAAGTGGATAACTCTCTTTTCTAGTGTTTGTGTGCGCTTATGATCTCGACCATGGCGAGCGGTGTACCTTCAGGTCATATTGGAGAGCTTGAGGATGGCAAGCGTCATCTCTTTCACGTTCAGGGAGGCAGTGGCCGATGTGGAGTACAAAGGTAGAAAAGCAAACGGTTACTTACTTGCTTATGACACTTCAAGCATTGAAGCAAATGGTTATGGAATGCAGGATACCTTATACCAAAGGGCTGGAAGGTGATGCCTTTGTTCAGGAACATACATCACAATCCGGACTTCTTTCAAGAACCCAACATGTTCCACCCTTCTAGATTCGAGGTATGGGGCTGATACATAAATAGGTCACTGTGTATAGTTCCTTTCAACGCATCTATGGCCATCTTACGGGAGTAAACATGTATATAAACTCTAAATGCCGTCTCAGCTACGTTGTTATGAATTCAAACTCTCAGTAACTATCGTATAATAAATATGTTTTCTTAGGGAATAATGGATAGATTCTCCCATCTATCAACATTCTACACCACCAATATGAATGAACTCTTTCTTATGGCAAAGCGCAGGTTGCTCCCAAGCCCAATACCTTCTTGCCATTTGGGAACGGAGTTCACGCTTGCCCCGGCAATGAAATGGCCAAACTGGAAATGCTTATTTTGATCCATCATCTGGTGACCAAATACAGGTTAGCATGAGGCCAAGTATTGACAGCAACACAAAACTGTACATTTGGTGTCATGTACGGTGATGAACTTCCTTCACGGCTTTAAGTCACTTCGTCCTATTGGGATGCAGGTGGGAGACTCTGGGACACCAAGGTGAGATCGAGTACTGCCCATTCCATGTGCCGAAGCATGGCCTTCCTGCCAGGTTGTGGAGAGCCTCCGGCAGCTGCGAAGCAGGAGAATGACGTTGCTCGCTGCAAGCAATCCAGTTAGCTTAGCTTCTACATTGGCCCTAAGTGCAACTCCCGTCAAAGGAGAATGTGCGGCTCCTCTTTGTCTCATTGTATGTATAAAGCGTCCCGACAGATTTAATTCAATCAAAGGGGGAGTTCTTTTCATCTGTGTGCTGTTCCACTGCCATCAGATAGCGAGTGTTGTAGCCATGTGACACTATTCTCGACACGTCGTCCCCACATCGTATGAGGTGTGTATGCGATCGCCATGTGTCGCGGCCTGTGGTGCCGCAGGTCCACGTGGTCTTCCGTCAGCCGCCCTTGGAGATCCGAGGGGTCACGGGTAGGGCGGAGGGGGGAAAGGGTGCGTACGCTTTGAGGGACAGTACATGACGTGCATGACTCCGAGATGTGCGGACAGTGGAATAGCGAGGGTGGGTTCGTCTCCGGTGGAGAGATGGACCAACGTCCTGGAAACAGCATGACCAGCCTCGCGTCACTTTTGGCTCAACCCACCACCGTATGCCTGACAGAAGCCTCTGGAACGAGAGGCATCGTCGGCTGGATCACACCAACGTCGGCGTCACTCGAGAAGGGGTCTCATGAAGCCTAAGCAGGTGTTGCAATACATAGTGCTAGCTTCGTACCACGTTGTGGTGGGAAGTCGCGTCTCTCACTATTCCCTGTCATATCGAAGGGGTATGGATTTGATATTTAGGGTTGAATTGTGCTCGTGGGCACTGGGAATACATCCAGCTTGCCTTCAACAGGATAAAAAATATGAATCCAAAGTCATGCCTCAAAGAAGTTACATCTTGCACACAATTCTTCATGTTCACATCTCATGAGGAGCAGATCGATGAGATGTGTCATGTTGAGCTGCTGCTGCAAGTCCAGTCCGACGTTAACTTTCTTGTATCACTTTCAGGACTTTACAGACGATATCAACGAAAGCAGTAACATCTAAATTCTTCTGATGGCTACATTACCAGCTTTCGTAAAGGCAATAAATTCTGCAGAATTCCGAGCACTGAGATTCAAATCTCTGGTTATGTCACGAGGGTTGGACTTCTCACCTGTCGTGCATTTTGTCAACATTGACGGCTGAAGGAATTGTCGATAATGTTGACTCTGATTTTGATTTTTCTATAGAACTACAGAAAAGAGAGGAGAATAACAGTTACTTTCATCTTAGATAATACCTTCCATTCGTTCGACACTAACAGCGTAGCTGCAAGGAAACATAGTTAGAGAAATCATCCTCGAGGAAACATGGTGGCTACTTGATAGGAATCTGTACGCCACAATTGTCATTCACAGTCATTGCCTACCTTTGTCTCCAAGCGGTGATTTATTTATTGACATGTGACGCTAATCCCACTAAGTAATTGTCCTGTCTACTGTTCAGAACAAAAAATATGTCACAGTGGTAAGTAAGAACACTCAAATCTCTCGGTTCTTTCACACATTTAAATGTGATGTTTGCTCAAATATTAACAGTATTTAGTTGTTTTTTTTTTTCCATTTTTTAATCATTTCCTTTTTTTTATAAATGAGTTCCAATTCTCTTTGCTTCATAGGAATTTAGTCTTCTCTTTAAGAAGTTTGCACAATCTTTCTATACTTTGTCAATCTTTATATATATATATATATATATATATATATATATATATATATATATATATATATATATGTATATATATATATATGTATATATATATATATGTATATATATATATATATGTATATATATATATATATGTATATATATATATATATGTATATATATATATATTATATATATATATATATATGTATATATATATATATGTATATATATATATATGTATATATATATATGTATATATATATGTATATATATATATATGTATATATATATGTATATATATATGTATATATATAATATATGTATATGTATATGTATATGTATATGTATATGTATATGTATATGTATATGTATATGTGTATGTGTATGTGTATGTGTATGTGTATGTGTATGTGTATGTGTATGTGTATGTGTATGTGTATATATATATATATATATATATATATATATAGTACTCAACAAGTTGTCCAAATTCAATAAGAAGTGTATCAAAACAAAGAAAAAGATCAATAGCAGAAGTCCAATAATTTAAACATGAAAGTAAAGGTTAAATCTATCATCAACATCATTTTAAAGGGAAAGCTCAGGCGCCAAGGTTGCTCAGTAGAACCATAGTTGAGGCATTAAGGGATCCTCAGAAGGTCATGAACAAGAAGGAAATGAGAGAGTTGTTAGCACACCATTACTCTTTAGCACTTGTGTATGAATTAGGAACCTTTGTATGCTACTTTTTTGCAATCAAGTCAACTAAAAATCATCACCTTAAATTAAGCACGTACATATTCTACAATATCTGGATGTCAATCTCCGTGTGCTGCTTCTGTTGCAACATACCAAGGCGCCATGAGATAATTTGCATCAGAACTTGAAACTTGAGATGTGTTGCTAATTAATTTGAACGCCGTCGTGCTACACAAAAATAACTTCGAGCTTCGCACAAGGGTTGCTCTTGACATGCTTCTCGAGTTCAGAATCGTTGTTAAATCTGAAGGTGTACAGTGCTTCTCTCTGAGTGATGCCAACTGGGTATATTCGATGTATTTTCAAGTCATTTCCCCCTCTTAGAATTGTTGGCCTTTCCTTCTTCCAAATGGGGGTGTGGTTCAATGATCTGAACTTGGCTAGAATTGCAGATTCTAAAGCTTTTAAAGTCAACTTCCCAGATCTGCCATAGATTGTCAAAACAAAGAAAAAGGAAGTAGTCATTTAACCATAACACCTGAATCATAATATGCATATTAAGGCTGTTTAGATTATTAAGTCATAACCATATTTGGTTTCAGACATGCAACAAGCGCAATATCTGCATTGAAGATAGACCAGCAGAGTCATGTGACAAAAAAAGAAACAATAAATTCAAATAATAAGTTGAATATATGGTACCTCAGGTAGATGCTCTCCATCTTGAATCGACCTCTTTCTCTGACGAATAGGTGGTATACTGTTCCCATATTGCTAGTGCAACTGCAGGAGCGATTCTGGAACACAGCACTCTTTTCCTCAATCTCTTGGATCCTTGTTGCTAGATGTATGCAGAGCCGACAGGATGAATGTACAGCTGCCATGTCCACAAGGGCCTTGAATGAATCAGATGGACCCTCATGCTTCCACCTACATTCAAGACACTTGGTTCCCCATCACAGCTTCACAATTTGAAAAGAAACGAAGTGATGACATTATGGCACAGCTATCTTAGTATTAAATTGACTCTACAAATTAGTAATATGTATGAATGTCATCGCAGTATGGTTCTGAAGTAATTAAAATATCATCCAGTGTTGTGCATTTGCCAGCACATGCCAAATGGTGTCATGGTACTAATGTAGAAAAATACCAGTCAACAAGACAAGCTTATTCGGGGAACATGATCAAGGTTTCAAATGTGGCATATCCACAGGCCATCAAATATTTCAATAAGATACAATCAGAAAATGTACTCAACTAAAATCCCACGACAATGTCCTCCCAAAGAAATGTTTTACAGAATAACATCAACAGACATACACGAGCTAAAAAATGTCATTGTAGTTCAAGGTGCTTCTGAATTCTGATGATAAGATTGATTGCAAAAGCATGAACACATGATGACCAAGAGTCTTTTGCCAGATAATTAGCAAAACTTCAGAAATTACCTCAGTGCATGATTATAAGCATCAGAATTTGTTGCAAGGTACCTAATGCTTTTGGCAACTGAATCAATATCACTAATCTCTTTAATATGCAAAATAGAATCAGGAGAAGGTGCAAAGTCTTGGATATTTGGAGCACCAATGACAACAGGAACAGTTCCTGAAAAATAATAACAAGGATGAAATACATTTCTAAAGACATATTTGAGCTGAAGTAGAATATTCAAGGAACTCTCACAGAAGCTTTCCCGAGTTTGGACTAAAGTTCATAAAAGTCAGCATTAATAATGCATCCACAGATTGGATTAATTAGGATCTCTTACAGATTATGATTGTTTTTCTTTTTCCTATTCCTTGCTGAATGACACCTAGATTTTGGGTCAACTAGTATTTTTTAGGCCAGAACACCCTCAGGAGATGATCAGTACTTCAGTAAACTTCAAAAAAATGAGGTGTAAAGTATACAGTATTACAACTGAAATGTGGGTTTGCATGCACAAGAATGGCCTTAACTCCAAACTAATGCAATATGCAAACTTTTACACTAAAAAATGACAGCTTCTTATAAACACATAATGCAGGAGGAAATAGATTCTGCCAATTGCAATAAAAGGATTTTAATGTTTGGAAACTTGAGTATGAACAAGTCAGAAATATAATAGTTTGATCGGCATACCTGCAACAAGTGACTGAAAGAATTTTTCTGTGACATAGTCCTCCTCATTAGAATTCTCAAAAGCCAAGCTAAATTTATAGCGCTTTAAAGTTTCTACTTTGTCCACTGCATCCAAATAAGAAACAGAAAAAGTGCATAGTCAGGAGCTAATTTTAGGAACAAGATTGAAATATCCATAAGAAAGTGTCAATTGTTCCAAGTTAAAAATGCAATATTCTTACCAAGCACATAGTATATACATGTAAATAAGTGTACAAAGACAGAAATGCCCATGAATATTTGTGGGTACACAGATGCACACCTCTCACAGACAAGCATTAACATGCATAAGATAGAGATTTTAGCATCACCAGATCAACATGCATGTTCACAGTACATTGTATACCATAGTTTTTCTTTGACTATGTGTGATGTGAACAAGCATAAACAGGACTGTATGCGCTTCAACAATGCAGATTTCTTGTCCAAGTGATCAAGCAGTTGGGAGCTATTGAGAAACACATAAATCCACAATAAACAAAGCAAAACGATGACAGCACTTACCATTACCGTCACGATTACGGTGACAACTACCATAAGAATCTATCTTAATGCCTGACTCTTCCAGCATAGTAAGGGCCTGCAAACGAAAATTTCGAGCCCCACAATTGGAAATGAAAGCAGCTGCAAGTGCTTCTTCAGTTTTTGGCTGCATAGGAGTCATTATGTCATACTCAGCCCATGAGAAATAGCCAACTGGTACATCTGAGGAAAGGCTGGTCGTCATTACAACTTTATACCCTCTCCTATCACCCAAGACAGAACGGTCAATATCCAAGTAAATCTTCAAGAAAAAGAGAAAAAAAATTTACTTTCTCCTTTCCAAGTAGTAAATTGTTACATGTTAATTTGGGATAGCAGAAACAATAACATAATAAATAAAATAATGTTGGGAAAGAAACAACATTTGAAACAGAACCTATGAGTAGTAGTCTGGAATCTGGATAGTTAAATGACAATGTAAGTAGTAGGATTTTCTTTCTCCTTTCAGAAAATGTATACTGTTATATGTTAATCTATCAATTTTAAGCTTGAGCAATCAATATATAGTGACTAATCAAAGAACAATAAAAAGCACCAAGAGTCCACCTTCAAAATTATTTGAATTTTATACTATAGTAGAATAGTTATCTTAAACTTTTTACCTCTGTATTTGATGAGTATGATTTCTTAGTAAATGGCATCTTCACTGTCCTGAGATTGTTGAGTTCTATGACCCGGTCCACAGTTTCTAATCGAATAGGAAGTTGAATTGCATGTTCTCATAAGAGATAAGTAATTATAAGCTTGATCTAGGCAACAAAATTTGATCCTTCTAAAGAAAGTATCCAATGATGTTAGAGTCGATTGTCCTAAATAAGAAACTTACATATAAAAGAATGCATATTGGTGTGCTATGACAGTTAAACTCAACAAAGTTACTTTAGTGTGGTTGGCAATTGTCATTCAAAAAAACAAGCACTTGTTCAATGTTAGAGTCGATTGTCCTAAATAAGAAACTTACATATACAAAGAATGCATATTGGTGTGCTATGACATGACAGTTAAACTCAACAAAGTTACTTTGGTGTGGTTGGCAATTGTCATTCAAAAAAACAAGCACTGGTTCCAGTTTCAAACACAAAATCAAGTGAAGACTGATCCAGTCTATCTTTATTCAAAACTCTTGATCAAATTGTTGAATTCTTTTCAGAACTTGGAGAGAACTTTATCAGTATGAAAAGTAAAATTCCTCAGAGAATATTCACTTTGCTTGGAGAAAGACATGCAGATGGAACTAATTTAGCTGTTGCTAGAATCTGAACCCCATGGCAATGTGATCATACTCCCTTTTAAATCAAATGAAGATGAGAATGGTAGCCTACTTATATTCAACCGTAAGATGAAGAATCTCCTATCGAGGACTCCTTTTCCAAAGGACGTTGAGATGGCAAGGAAGTCTTAGCCATCATCTATTTAAAGAGGGCAAGGATCGTATTGAAAGACATAACATTGGCAGATTTAAAGAGGATAAGGATCTTCACCCAGAAGATATTCTGATCCTGTTACAAATTTTATTTTCCAGATCTATACTTCACAACGTATTTTATTGTCCAGATCTATACATACAATGTATGCTATTGAAGAATGCACCTTACTGGAACACATGCAATAAAGGTGTAGTTCTTATATGCATCATCTACTTAGTCCTTTTGCCCCAGGATTACAGTCACAAAAGAATAATAATCACTTTGTGCACATGATTGGAGCATACTTCATAAAAATGGAAAATTTAGTGAAAGAGGAACTAATGCAAGGCACGTATGATATTTTCAGCACAATATAGTCAAATATCAGATAAAATCTAATTAAAATAAGTCTCGTTTCCAGCTTTAGGCATTTACACATCTAGGTAGGGATTCAAAACTTTGTAAAAGAAAAAGTATGCTAACTGCTTGAAAGTTATTAAAAGCTAGATCTAAAAGAAATAGTAGGTCCTAATATTGTCAATGCCAGAGAGATAATACTGACCACAAGAACAAACAATAGAAATCAACAGCTGGTATACTGTGTGATGTCATGCTATCAGTAAATGAATCTAATTGTTAATTGGCTATCAGAAGAATATACATACACACACACACACAAAGAGAGAGAGAGAGAGAGAGAGAGAGAGGAGAGAGAGAGAGAGAGAGAGTGTGTATGTGTCCTGTAAAACTATTCTGGTAACTATTTCTATCCAGTTGTCATATCAATAAAACATTTTCCTTCTCTACTATAGACTGCCAATTAGTTTGTCCATCAGACAACATAAATTTTTAACAGGCATACATTCTACTAACACTAAGAGACTGGTAGAGAAGTTGATTTTATGAAATGTCAATCTACAATTAAATGTGCATTTTAGACTAACTGTAAAGACCCTACAAAACATAATAAGAGACTGAATTTTCAACTATTCAGATGGAAACAAAGAAATATGATTCAACAAATAAACTGTGCTTACCCACCGTCGTGCCGTATCAATGTCATTTTCTGGATAATAGTGTGCGGATTCCATTGACCGTAAGATACCAGCTACTGCTGGATTTTGTGGTAGCCCAAATGCAGCATCAGGTACCTTGTCATTTCCAAATCCAAATTTACAGTCCATGGGACAAGAACTCCAATCCTGAGTTGGACATGTGTGATACAATTAGAACAAATGGAAGAAGATTTAAATTTTAGCAAGAGGTGATACTGATATTCTATAGTAAAAGCTAAAAGGCTACTGTTAGCATCACAGCTTTGCTTCAATGAACTTCATCCATGTGAAAAACTCCCCACTATTGCATCCCAAGTTGTATCTAACTGTGAATGACTATCCCCTTGAATCAGCTACAGTTGATGACTAATAGTATTAAGCAAGGTTAAATCATGCAAGATCATATTCAGTTTCTAGATTGACATTTGAGAGTTTGATGGGATCTAACTGAATCAGTTAGATCAAATAACAAAAGGGCGCTTCAGGCAAAATTCTAGATTGTTGTCTCATGCAATATTGACTTGCATGCTCTAGCAATATTTAAAGCATCATCTAAGCTGATTGTCTGATAACAAAAAATAACATGAAATATGTACCACACCAATGGAATAGTTTTCCAAAGATAAAAGATGAAGTCTCCACTTGTATTTGTTCATTTGATAAATCAATAACCCCAAATTAACAAATGCAGATGATAAAATATATATAACCTTTTTTTCTATCAAAGTGAGGCTTATGCATCAGTAAATGACTTAGCCTCCTACTGCTGCAATCTGGTAATCCTGAGTATTGTTGTACTACTGTGGTTGTGATGGTATGGTCATTTCAACACAATGAATGTAGACAAAGAACCAGCTCAACATGCATCCTAAATTATAGAGATACCTTTCAGAATAACTTTATTCATCAGAACAGGGTTTCCTAAGAAAATTGTCTTGAACACACAGATAAGTTCAATCCCACATTCTGTTTGCCATTCTCACCTTACAACAAGCAAATTCATTTCTCTTATACTGCTATGACTTGTGCAGTACCACTCTTTTCCCTAAATCATCTAAACAAAAAAAATTCATTTTTCCTTCAATCATGTTGTGGGTACTGATTCGAACCAGACTACTTTAGGCTAATATATTAAAAGCAAAATTGTATATGTATCCCACAGAGTTGGTGATCTTTGTATTTATCCCATTCAACTTAGGTCGGTCATGTATATATACATATAACTCAAAAACTCATATATATGTCCTTGTAGTGAATTTCCATCTGTTACTTGTCATTTGACCATTAGACATTAATATTTAATACCCTTTACAAGCCCCATCATGATTATAATATTCTTTTAATTAAGTATTTTTAATATTTTTAAAATCAAACTATCAACTGATAACCATGATGAGCGGGGATTAACTTCAGTTTCCTCAATGGATGTTAATGGGAGGGATAATTATGGAAGATCGTAAATTATGCTATATTAAATTGAAGCTTACTATTCACAACTCCTTTTTAATTATTGACAACCCTTTAAAACAAATATAAAATATTGCTTTATTATTTATAGCCCCAGTATTATCAATTTTATCCCTTTTGTTTCTTCCCCACACCTCTTATTTCATCCTCGTTGCCGACTCTGCTCGTTGCTGACATCGCTCATCATCCCCTCAACATCATCCTCCGAGGAGGAGGAAGAAGAAGAGGGTATTTAGGTCCATTTGTAAAATGATAGTTTAGAAATATTTAAAATTTTTAAGGAGATTACTCTTTACAACCCCATTTTAAATTTTTTTAATATTTCTAAACTACGTCTTTGCAAATGGACGCAAATACTCTCTTCTTCTTCCTCCTCCTCCTCTTCTTCTTCTTTGCCTCCCCTTCTTCCTACTCCTCCGAGGACGGCACCGAGGGGGCAGCAAGCAAGGTCGAACAATATAGTAATCTCCTATTAAATTTTGCAGGGTGGAATATGGCTAGTCAAAGATAAATGTAAAACAATATATATTACAAAAAGAAAGGCTTATATCCAATCTAGACACACAAATTTGTAACAGGAAACCAGTGCGCCACCAAATTCAATGCGTTCGACACCCTTTTACCACTACAGCCAAACAAAGCTGGCTACCATTGATCAGATTTCATCTAACAACGCTAGAAATCCTAACTACGCAAAAAGTTCATCCTCCACGAGAACAAAGCCTTACAACAATAACGCCCTTCAGAGAAGAAGGGAGGAGGAAACCTTGCTTTAGGAGGAACGTTGACTAGAAGAAAAGTGCATCAAAGAAATACTAACCTTTTGCATGCCGTGAACCAAGATCGG